>PVKN010013890.1:0-19597 GCA_004027915.1 Capromys pilorides | reverse complement strand
GAGACAAGCAAGGAAGAACAACCACAAATTCTCCACTCCTTAATAAATTGGTGAAGAAAAGAAGGAGGAATAGGAAGAACAGAAATGAAAGAAACAAAACAAAACTAGAAATAATGCATGGTTTCACAAGAATAGAAACAAAGGAGCAGATATTTTAAAAAAAACAAACAAAAACAAAAAGAAAAGAAAAAAAATTACAATCTGAAACAAAAAAGAAATTTCTGGTGATCTTGAACACATTTTTTTTGTCACAATCTATAATTTTAGGGCAGCTTCCAAGTCAAGATGCATTCCTGATCACACTAGTAGATAAAGAAGGCACTCTGTCACAGGTTCATGCTGATTTCAAGTACCAGCATGCAGTAGAATTAGGGCTAAGGCATCAATCTTGTGATTTTCAAATCCAGAGAAATTCAGGCTGAGTCTGGCTTTGGGCTATGGGGTTGCAGTTTCTGTCTTTTAGTTTAAAGCCTTCAGGGAATATCTTAACAGTCTGACCATGGCTTACGGATCATAGCTGTCTCCTGTGTCTGCCCTTCACCCAGTCACTGTGGGAATGTAACAATGAGAGCTCTTAAGTGAAGCTGTTGTGCAGCTGCTCTGAGTTCCAGGCTCAGTCAGCTCTTCACTAGAAAGTTAAAGAGCTCTCTCCAGAGCATGGTGGATACTTAGACAGAAGTCACTCACAACTGTGGCAAGTCACAGTATCTTCCAGTCTATTATACCATGATATCTCCCTGAGGCTCTGTGCAGTTTCACACTTTCACTTCATGGAATATAGTCTTCATTTCTCATGAGGCATCAGACATGAGTTGAGGAGAAAGTACAGATTGCCGTTTCTCTTCTCTAGGTGGCATTTTGTCTCTTCCGTTTTCTGTAGGTTTTAGTTCTCCTGTCAGATCCTCTTTCCTGCAGATCTCCTACCCTCTTCTTCTTCTTCTTCTTTTTTTTTCTTCCCTAGTTGTTATTTTCCAGTGTCTGAGTTCCAAATCTCATAGAGGCTCAGTTGCTGCTGCTTACCACTTCTACAGAAGTCCTGCGGAATATTTAAATAGGCCTGGTTATCTGACACATGCCACTGTTATGAACAAAGGCAAACCTGATTCTAGAAAGTACTGAATTTTTATAGAATATCCTCAATTCCAAATAAGACTTTGAGGTTGGTGGCCTCACTGGGTATCTATTTATAAATGTGATGTGCCCTGAGCATCATTCTTTTTCAGAAAAGAGATGTGATTTTTGCATGATCTTAATGCTGTTGGGAGTTCTATAAGGCAGTTTGAGCAATGTCACTTTCAATGAACTAGCATTGTGGCAAAATTCATAATCAATATCCATTTACATGTGTATTCAGCCTCCTGAGAAAATGCCAATGTATTATGAGTGCCAGCAAAATTTAAAAGAGCAGACTTTCTAGATACCTTTATTGCTCTCAATCTTTCTAGAATGTTCTGCAGTGAAATTTTGAAGAACTTTCTTTTTGGAATTGATTCATGAAAATACAAAGCATTCTGTCTCTACTTTTCTTTAGTCTTTGAAAACTCTTCCCTGAAACCACAGCACAGTGCTCTTAATGAATTTTTATGTAAGTTTTCTGGTAAGAAGTCCTTTCTTTTCATCTCTACATTGTCCCCTCACCATGGCGATATCTCCTCATTCACTTCTTTTCTATTCCTGTGTTCATGCATGGTGATCCCCTCACAAAAATTAGTCCTCTCTGCTTCTGATTCTGCATGTTGAATCTAGTTCTCTGGGGTGAGTAATCTGGTTTTATTTCCCTGAAAATCATTGTTCAAATTCCATATACAACAGGAGAAACAAGGTAGTTAACTCTCAAGTAAGAGTTCTTCCTCTTGGATCATTTAGAAATGGGAAAAATGTAGGTGAAAGCATTCACATGTAAATTCAAATTTATGTGAATTTGGATTAATGACTAGAAAATAATGTGATAACATTAAAGTACCTGTTATGGTTTGTGTCCAGTTGTGCCCTCAAACCTTCATTCAGTCATGGGGTGGCTTCTGGAGTTTGTGATTGATTCTTCATGCTATACTGGGATTATGGGTGTGAGTGCCCTGAGGCAGATACTCTACATTACAGTGTAAGACAAGCAAAGCTAGCTAACTGTCTGAGCTGCTGCCACTTCTTTTGCTCTCTGTTCTTTGCTGCCACCATGAATTTATGCTCTCTGCCCTGTACCATTCTGCCTTGGGGCCAACCAAGTATGCACTGAAATTTCCACTAACTGTGAGCTAACTAAACCTTTCCTTTCCTTTCCTAATTTTGAATGTTGAGTATTTTCTCCCAGCAATGACAGAACAGTAACTGAGATAGTAACTACACCTCATTTTGAATGCAAAATTTGGAATATTGAGAATCTCTGCAGATGAGAAAAAAAATCAATAATGCCATGCACTCAAATCTGGTGTACAGGTCATTTTTAAAATTATTTTTGTGATAGCCAACACAATAGACAGATCTATTTGCTACTGTTCTTTATCAATCTTGTGGGAAAATCATTTTTTAGTTATTTTTAAATTGGTATCTGTGATAATACAATAAATACATTGCTTCTGGGGAATTGATACATATACATATTGCATATTGAATTACATGAATTTTGAATTAGGAAAAGACTTTCAGAAAGAATTCTGTGTACACTGAATTTGATACTTTGTTATGTTTGATTTTGAATCTGAGGTGAGGGGAGGATGACTAGGGAATGAAAAGAAAGGAGGGTCAAGTTTGGTTTCCTCATGAGAAAGGAGAGAACTGGGCACTAGGTGAGTCATGTTAGAGCCCAAGTGACAATGGTTATGATTGTGAAAAATGACAGCCAGTCTCCACTTCTCTATGGCACCCGGGGCCACTTTGACATCTTTATAGCTTGCAACTCTGGGACCATGGCTGTGGCTACTGGAGCTGGCACACTGACCAGAGGAGAAGGAGGGGACAAATAGGACCATGAAGATGCCATGTAGTGACTATCACTGTGGACAGAAGAGAGGTATCCTTTAAAGTTTAACAGTCTTTTGGGGGTAGGAACAGTTTTTGAAGGACCTGTGTGAACAGGCAGAGTTTAAGGCAAAAAGTTTGAGGCACTGATGATAATTCACTTGAATTTATTTTCACCAGCTGCTGAGACCACTGGAATTCTTGCTGTGCAACCAGTGTGATGATTTTGCTTCATATTCTTTTTGTTTTCTGAGCTTGGATTATTTACTAATTGCTCTGATTTCTTTTTTGCAAAATAGGGCAATAATAGCATTTACCTTATGAGATTTTTTTGAATGAGGTTCCAATGAGCTGATGTGGGGAAGGAGCTTAACATTTTGCATACCCTGTGTTGTAAGTGCTCAGTAAATGTGAGCTGTGATTGTGTCATTATCACGTCCACAGTCTTTGAAGCATACATTCCCAATTTCACAGAACCTTTAGAGTAGCTAATATGGTTCACTGCCCTCATTGCCTTGATATTATAAGTCATTTCTGGGTCTTGGATTTCTCTTAATCTTTAACTACTGATGGGGCAGGGAGACATGGTTAATGATTCCTTGTTAATCCCAAGCCCTCTAGGAAGGAAACTGCCATCATAGACAGTGGTTTTTAATTTTCTGTCATATCTTTTGGGAAAATAGTAATGCGTAACTCAGGAGACATGGTATTTTACCAGGCAAGATCAAGCTATTCGGAGAGAGGAGAATTATCCATATGTTCTCATTCCCTGACCTTTTGGGAAAATTACTGCTGTTTGCTTTCTTCTTCATTAAATGGCAGAAAAAAACTCTCCTATGAAAGCAATTAATGAAAAGTTAAATATATTAAAGCCATATTTTCTGTCTTTATTACAGCCAAAATGGCAGAACTAATGAATCCTAGGAAGTGTGTTGTGATTAGGGGTTTTCCATGGCAACTAGATGGGGAGGGAGAGAAGCTGGGTTCTGGGACATAAGTGCTTTTCTCCCACTGCTCAGGGGTCCTAGAGATCCCCATGCTTGTCATCCAGGGGTGGGGTTGGCTAGAAGTTTCTTTGTCATAGCTTTTAGCCCAGCTGAAATATAGGGCTTCTTATAGCCCTTTCTACCCACAGTGGCCTGAAGGAGGTGAAGTTGACTGTTTCTATGAATAATAAAACTGTAGAGTGGATGTTTTCCATTCTACACAATGTACATTTGATTCCATTGCTTTATTTAATGATGGTAACTTTGCCCTAAGACAAGGTTTATCCATTTGAAAGGTGAGAAACCAGATTCTGAAGGGTGGAGTGCTTTGCTAGAGTTCAGCGGGAAGGCCAGAGTCTTGCATCACACTCCCAGACTAGTGTCCATCCTCTATGTGTTAGAAAGTCTGCTTTGTTCACTGTGGAGTTGGATGGAGGACAGGACACAGCTTTATGTATTTCCATGAAAGCCTCACTTGCCAAGATGGGAGACTAAAACTGCAAAAAATGCACACTGAATTTCTTCTGTGCCTCCTGACTGTGCCTACTGCAATATACAGCTTCTCATCTATTGTGATACTAAAAATATTTTTTCATTGCATGTATTAATACAAAATTTCTATAGTTTTCTTCAAATATATTGCTTATTTACCACTATGAATTTCCTTTGTGAGTTTTTTCCTAGAAAATCTTCTGCAGTTTTATTTCCATTACTATATCATTGTAAGAAGTGGTCTTTAATGGCACAATGCAATGGATGAATTTTGTGTCATTGTGCCGTCTTACTTAAAAGCATCTTCATTTTCTTTTTTGTTTGAGATGAAAGAGCTAGCTGCTCCTTGGAGTTAGACAGAATTCATGACTGTTCTACATCTTTAATTATGATGAAATAAGCTCATAATTATTTCTAAACTTTAGAATTATCTCTTCTCCTTTTTACTTCTAGCTTGCCACTAAGTATGTCTTGCTCTGCAATATTCCTTGGCTCTCCTGCTTCCTTTGTATTTTCTCACTGCTCTTGTAGTAATCAATGGTCACCTTAGATCCACTGTGCGTCATCTGCCTCCTTCCTGGCATCTCTGCTTCTTGCCTTTATTCTAAATTGACCTACCCATAGAAACACTAATACTTTCTTCAACTATTATTTGGTCCCATTCTAAGAAGCCCCAACTAACACTCATTTACCTCTTAAATACACTTGGAACTTCTAATCATATACCCTAAGTCCTCTGCCTGTAAGTGCCTCCACGAATGGCCCCCTTGTCACTTGCTGCATCTCCAGCTACATCAGACCATTCCCACTTCCTCTCTGCACTGGCCCCATTCTTTAAGCCCAGAGCTTTGAACATTCTTCACTTCCTGCTTGGAGTGCCTCCCTTCTTCATTGTACCAGGAAAGTAGTTGGGTCAATTTTGCTTAGCCCAGTGTCACTCAGATTTCTTTACCATGGAACACTTTTTCCCTCCAGATGCTCATTAAAATTATACTGGCCAGTCTTCTGTTTTCTCTTTGTTCTACCCCCAACCCTCCTCCATTGTACTGTCTGACTTGTGAGGGAGGAAGGCCCATTTGGGTCACATCAACAGCTGTCCCTGGTACTCTGCCATAGTTAGGATTGTGCATCAATTTGTCTAAGTTATTCTAACCTGTTATTTAATCAAAAGGCAATCTGGATGTCACTGTGAAGCTAGATGTGATTAACATCTACAATCAGTACAATTTGAGTAAAATGAATCACCTTTTCTGCATGGGTGGGCCATATCCAGTCAGTGTAGAACTCCAGAGAAAAAACAGGTTCCCTAAAGAAACTCTAGCTCAAGATGCATAGCCTATTGGGCTGGGACTTTGGACCTTGATATCTTCAGATTTTTTTCCCTATCCCTACCCCTAACCACTGGAATCAAGTTTTTAAAACCTCTCTTCTTTCACTTTTCTCTCCTCAAGTACTGGTTTGTTTCTCTGGACGATCCTGACTGATACACTCTAACTTCTGACTTGGTTTGGCCAACAGCATCTATCTGCAGGTATCTGAAAGAGGAAGGAGTGAGGTTAAAATATGTCTTCTTTCCCTGGGCCGCCAGCAGCTGATTATGTCTGTGGATATAGTCACAGTTCCTATCTGCTGCCTTCTCGCTAGGATTCATTCTCATTCATGCCTCCCCCATAGTCTTGTGTGTGCTAGGCGAGTACTCAACTGTGGAGTCACAACCCAGCCCTTTCTAAGACTTCTTTTGGCCAGAATTTGGTAGACACCCCGCATCTTCTCTTTACTTATTCTTGGATTTTTTGTTAGATATTTGGTTTCTTTCCATTGTAAAAATAGAAAGATAAAAAATAAAAAAAATGTGATGATCCCTGTCTTTCCTCTGTTGACCAGAATTGCTTTGCTATTCTAAGGTTCTCCTGGTTTTGTATGCATTTTTGGATTATTTCCTCTATTTCTGTGAGGTATGCTATTGATATTTTGACTCAAATTGCATTAAATATGCATAGAAGTTTTGGAAGTATGAAAATTTTGACTATATTGGTTCCAAGGAGCCAGGGAGATAGCTCAGTAGAATAAGCTCCTGCCTGGCAAGTGCAAGGTCCTGAGTTACATCCCTGGTACTGCAAAAAAAAAAAAAAAAGGTGGGGGGGGCTTGTGGGTTAGCTCAGTTGTTTAAGTGCCTGCTTGGGCAAATCCAGTAGGCACAGGAGACTGCAGTTTGATCCCCAGTTCCACATGTCTTACCACACCCGCCCTTAAAGCAGCCTGAGCCAGCCCCTCAAAAAATCATTGACTATATCGGTTCTGTCCATACAAGAACAGAGGATATATTTCCATTTTCTGAAATCCTCAATTTCTCTTTTCTGAGTACTCTAATTTTCAATGTACAAGTCTTTTATTTCTTGTCATATTGACTCCTAAGTATTTTATTTTCGTTGATGCTATTGTGAAATGGGTTGCTTCCCTAATTTCTCTGAGTGTATTTGTTACTCATGTAGAAATGTTATTGACTTTTGAATATTCACTTTATGTCCTTGTGGTAGTTGATGCGTTGTGTCAACTTGAGGAAGCTTGGCTAGATCAGCTCTGCTGGTTCCTGTCTGTGGGAACCCCACCCTGCAGGATGCGGAGGGCCTGCCCTGGGATGTGATTGGTCCCATCCTGGGGACCAGAATGATTGGTTCCACCTTAGGGATAGACAGACTACCCCAGAGTGACTCAGCACAAAAAGTGTATAAAAAGGAGTTGAGGAAGACTTAGGGCTGCCCTGCCCTCTTCCTTAGAGAAATCCTGGTCTTTGGAGGAGCTTGATCTTCACATCCGTGCCACTTTGGATGAGCTCCAATTTTCACAGTGGAGTGCTTGATGGATGCTACAGCTGTTGTTCCTCCTCTGCTTTTCATTGTTTTCTGCAAACAAGAACTGCTGTCATTTCCCTTGAAGCCAGCAGAGTATGAACTGAAACCTCCACAACTGTGAGCTAAATAACCCTTTCCCTCCTTCATTTTGAGTGTTGGGTATTTGTCCCAGCAATGAATAAAATGTAACTAAAAGAATTCTGTTATGCTATAAAATTTGCTGATTAAGTCTAGACATCTTTTGGTGAAGATTTTGGGTCTGCTATGTAGAGCATCAAGTCACCAGCTAATTGCTCTGGCTAATGTTTTTAGAACTATATTAAATGGAAGGGGATATCCATGCCTTGATCCTGATTTTAGGGTCAAATTTTTCAGGTTTTTGCCATTTAGTATGATGTTGACTCTTGGGTTGTCATAGATGGCTTTGTCAGATTGATATAAGATCCTCTTGTTCCAGTTTTTTAAAAAGTTTTGTCATGAAGGGATGCTGCACTTTGTCAAATGCTTTTTCTGTATTTATTGAGATGATCATGTGGTTTTTGCTCTTGATTTGTTATGTCGTATTTTTCTCATGCTTGGGAGGTTTTCTGCTATTATTTGCATGAACAGGATTTTTATGCCCTTTATGTTCTGATTTTTCATTGGTTCTAGTTACCCTAATGGAATTCTTCTTTGCACTGTCTAGAAGCTGTTGAACTGATATTTTTGTGGTCCCTTGCTATTTTTAAGAAGTCTTTATTTGATGAATGCCAGCTACAGTCCTGTTCTATAGATCTGATATTTTATCTTCACATTGGTTGATTCAGCTGTGTATGCTTTCTGAATAATTATTATCTCCTGGATATCTGCCTTTGTCTGTATTATGGCATGCACTTCTTCCCTACGCTGGGCATACATGATTTCCCTGAGCTCTATTTTTACAAAAATCTTATCTACTCTAGACTCACCAATTATTTCCTTCATTATGGTCATCATCTCTTTAGTTCCCTGTGTAATTATTTATATTTTGTTTTTGTCTAGGGACTTATTCATCTGGTGTGCTACTCCTGCTATTACCATTTCATAAAATTGAGCTGGGTGATTTTTGATTTCTTCTACTTTGCTGTCCTCTGGCATTGCTTTGGGTGAATTGAGCACTTTGGATTAAATCGTGCTCCCATGTTTTCTCATTTTCTCTTTTTTAAATTTCTTTTTACATTGAGGCTTATAAGTTGCTTATGATGAGTAGTTTTTTTTTGGGGGGGGGGGACCAGGGTTCAAACTCACGACCTTGCACTTGCCAGGCAGGCATTTGTGCCTTGGAGCTATCCCCCCAGCCCCTATGATGAGTAGTTTTAATACTACTACCAAGACTTCTTTAGGTAATTACTACTTTTCAGAGCTGTCTTCTAGCATGAAAGTTTGTAGCTTATTTGTCCAAGCATCCAGTTCTTTGATACTGGGTTGTATTATTGCTTATAGCCCCTAGGCAACTGAGGTATTGGTATATAAAGAGAATCAATTAATCAAAACAGCTATGCCAACTTGGCTAACAGTATAGTCAGTAAGTACTATAGTATAAAAATACATACTGGAAAATGACAAATGATAAAACTAATACTGTGTCACTTTTAACTATGAGTACATGGTTTATAGTTATATATCAAGATCTAAGACAAATAAGAGATTTATATTCAGTAAATACACACTCAACAGAGTACCTTTACACCCTTTTACCATAAAGAAGCATTCAATTATAGTAAGATCTATTTACCTATCTATAGACCCACAGGGGTAAATGGGAAAGGTATGGTGGACTTAAGAAAAGTGAGAAAAAATATATTATAAAAATCAAAATAATGATAGATATGAAGAAAGTGGTAAGATTGATATAGGAGGTCCTGTTAAGGAATAAAAGAAAATTACTCGTATTAGATAACAGTAAGAGGTGACCACCTAGAAGAAGGATTAAATAATATGAATTGGAGATTAGGGTAGAGGAAAGAGAACAAAATAATTACTAAGGAATGAAGTAGAAGGAGAAATTATGATTTATGTCTCATTGTCCCCCCAAAGACTCATGCAATCACAGGGCAGGGACTTCTAGAGTTTGAGACTTGATTAATGATCCATTGGGATTATGTGTTTTAGTATGGATGGGATTATGGGTCTGAGTCCTTCTGAGATTATGGGTGTGGCCTAATGTGGATAGGCTGAGGCAGAGAGCCTGAATGTAACATCAAGAGAGACAGAGAGACAGACTCACTGTCTGTCTCCTCTGCTGCCCTGGTTGGTCTGTTGCCTCTGTCACAGTTGTTGCTGTTCTGCTGCCATGAACTAGATGCTCTCTGCCTTGTTTCACTCAGCCTTGGGCCAGCCAAATATGGACTGAAACCTCTAGTAACTGTGAGCTAAATAAACCTTTCCTTCCTTCATTTTGGGTGTCAGGTATTTGTCCTAGCAACGATAGAAGAGTAACCAAGACAGAAGAGAAAATGAAAAAAGAGAGGGAGTAAAAGGAGGGCCTATTCAAGTAAATGAAAGAAGTGGAAATAAGAAAGTGATTCATAAAAATGCAACCCTCACCAAAAAACAAAACAAAGCAAAACTGTGAAAATTAAAAAAACCTTACCAATAATGGAGGAGAGAGAGAAAGACAGAGAAAACAGAAGACTATTTACTTCCCAGGTCTGTAGTCTTAATCTTACAATTCACATTTTTCTTTGCCCTTCTATATGCTCTATGACTTCATATGGTGTTTATTCAGCTCAAGGGGACGTCTCTCCATAGTTCTCTTTGTGGCAGCTGATCAAGCTTGATATCTGGCCTGGGGACGCTGTGGGGCCTTGTTTCTGAGGCTCTTACTGTGGATTCCTTCTGACTGGGGCCTGATGCTGGTTACCTGATAAATTCCGGTGTCTGTGGGACAGGCTTCCAGTATCCTGCAGAGACATCAGAGGAGAAACAAATATGCTCAGGACTAACATGGGCAGGTGTCCGCAAGCCCAGTGAGGGTGCAGCAGGCAGTGGTTTCTCACAGAGGCCCAGAGTACAGAACAGACTGGGCTGACATTAGCCCTTGCTGCTTACCAGGCAGAGGCCTGGCCTGGTGTGTTAGGCAGGGACTGTGTCAGGGCTCTGTCTGAGTGCAAGGTGGAGATTCTGCTGTGGCCAGGTGTGTGGAGCAGCCCATGTAAACTCATGTTGCCTGGGAACAGTTGTTAGATGTCAGACAGCATTGGAGCAGGGCAATGAGAGCACAGGGTAGACCCAAGGGAGTCAAACCCAGCCAATGTTAGCTCTGTGTGCTGGGTGAATGTTCAGGTGGTGTCGGATAAACTGCTCCCAGGTTCCCACGAGTGACTCAGAAGTCTATGGCAAGGTGCCCATATACACCAAGTCTATCCTGCATGACTTGATCCCACCAGCTATTTGGCCACTTCTCAAAATGGCCAGTCAAGGTGAGGCCCCATGTGCAGTCCTGTTGGACTGCTTCTGCTCTTTCAAGCTCCTATGTGTATGTTTTGTTTGATCTTCAAGTTTCTTCTTTCCAATCAATATTTTACATTAATATGTATATCCTTTGTCTTCTAGTTACCTGTGTTTTTAAAAATTAATTAATTTCTTTGATACAGGGTCTTTCTACACAGCTCAGACTCATAAAGATCCTTTTGTCTCAGCCTCCCCACGGCTGGGATTACAGGCATGCAACACCACACCTGGTTTCAGTGGTCAGCATAGTGCACCTGGTGTTCTGGGTCAGCACAGCATACTGTAGTGGGGATTGAACCTGAGTGGGTCCTTGCGCTTACCAGGTAGGCGCTTAGACCACTGAGTTATCTCCTGAGCCCCTACCTGTGGTTTTAGTTGATCTTCTCTGAGTCTCTCCAGTTTAACTCCTCCTTTACTCAGCCATGTTGGAGTCAATCTCTGTTGTACCTCCTTAGGACCAATTCTTTTTTTGTATGTGTGTGTATCTTTTTTGAGACAGAGTTTTGTGATTCAGTGTAGGCTGGCCTTGAATTCACTTTGTAGCAATGGCTGGTCTTGAACTTGGAGCAATCATCCTGCCTCAAGGACCAATTCTTAGACATACATTTTGAGTCCAGTGAACAGTTAGCAGTTCTAGGAATATTTTTCTGAACAAGTGCTTTTAGCACATTTGTACAAATATCTATAACATGGGTAGTGCCTTAGTGTGCAGCTTAATTCTTTTTTTGTTTTTAATTATTTTCTTTTTTTATAATTACTTTTAATAAGAAATAACAATGTGATAGTTTCAAAACACGTTAGTAGTACATTTTCAATATTTGATACAATGCATATTGTTGTCCTCCTATTAGTTATACAGAGCACAGGGTGTAGATGTTATCATTTTTGTAATCATGAGTGGTACAAAAATTTCTTCTCATTGAACTAGTTTATTAATTGTTACAGGCACTGAAGATAAGTCTTAGAAAAGCTAAGTTACCATTGCTGAAATAAAATACCTGCCACAGTTTAAAGTAAGAGAGGCTCATTTTGGCTCACAGTCTTGGCCCCTGGTTGGCCATCTCCAGGGCAGAAACAGCATGCAGTGCAGCCTGCTAGATGGAAAACTCCTCATATTACAGGGCCTAGAGAAGGAAAGGAGGAGCTGGTTAGGAATGTCTGTTCTTTCAAGTCATACCTTCTAACCAGGCCCCATCTCCTAACAGCGGATCAGCTACTATTGGAGTCTTGGCATAGCTCCAATCTCCAAACAGAGTGGACAGGGAATGTCTTAAAAAAGAGACTAATAGTAGGATTTTGGAGTATCCAGGAAAGTCAGAACTCTATGTCTTAGGACTAAAGACCCAGAGCTCTGCCAGATAGCCTGTGTTTATTTGGTTTTCAAACAAAGGAAAGGGATACTGAGGCAAGCACAGGAACTGAGCAGGGGCTTGGAAGTCAGTTAGAAGGCTTCTCCAAGCAGTGAAATTTGTCAGTTAAGAGAACTGTTTGATCTCCAAGTTGGCAGCTTTATTGCTCTGGAATAGAGGGTGTCAGCAGCCCATTTCCCTAGCTGCCTCAGCTGTGGTGTTATCTTGACCTGGGAGCACCACGTGTATGCTCTTTTTCAACACAGCTAACGGTCAGGTCACCAGTCAACGTGTTCAGCAGCTTAACCCTGTGCAGTCCAGGTTCCAGCAGGTTCTGAACTCATCTACTGAAGACTACACCGATGAGTGTAGCAGTTCCACGATCCAATCATTTTCTAAACACATGAAGCTTTGGGGGAAAGCATGGGTCTAAATCATAACAATATACAAGTTAAAAATGACACCTTGAAAATTTAATTTGCACTTTTAAAATCTTAGATTACATTTATTTTAGTTTATTTTTATTAATATTACTACTTTTTATTAATATTAATATTCGTTAATATTAATGAGAAAGAAATAGCAATGAAACAGTTTCACAACAGGTAGATTGCATTTATTGACCTAATTATTTCATGTTCCTTAGGATCTAAAAGGAAGGCCAAAATTTAATTGGTACTTTTGATCTTTAGTAAACTTTTCCCATGTGTTCCTGGGGAGTTTAGATTTCATTGTTTGCTCTTGCCTAAATTGTACAGTTGTATATTTTAGTCATTATAAAAGCAGTATTTAGAAAGACATCAGCTGGCCTGGTTCTATAGTGTATTCAGTTATTTCTAGTGCTTTGAATTTCTTCTTTCAGGTGTCCCCTTTTTCCAGTTTTCACCTCAGAAGCTGTTTCTTAAATGTATTAGAAAGAAGAAAATCTTGGGCTGGTGAGATAGCTCAGTGGTCTAAGGCACCTGCTTAGGCAAGCTTAGGCAAGTGCAGGGACCACAGTTTGATCCCTGGCACCACATGCTGCACCAGCCCGACTCCCAGGGCAGACTGAGCTGGCCATAACATAAATAAATAAATAAAGTTAAAAGAAGAAAATCTTTGTGAAGAAAATTTAACTCCCTCCTTAAAAGAAGCATAGCAAGAAAGCTAGAAAAGGAATCGCAAATAAATTTTTCACCTTCCTAATTTTCAACCTCACAGTTGCACTTTAGCCAAATTTTTAGGGTTATTCCATTGGTATTATAAGATGCATTGCTTTCATGGTTGTGCTGTAGTGGGGATGTAACACCAGAACTATAAGTCAGTCCCAGTTCTTCCCTCAACTAGTTCTATAATCTGGATAAATGGCCTTACCTTTCTCAATTCAAATCTGCTAATTTGTAAAATAAAATAAAGAAGGCGATCTCTAGGGCCTTTAGAATTCTAAACATTTGTGCTTGTATAATGGGAAGAAAAAAACTTTGACAGCAATAATCTGAGGCCTAGAGTCTTGTTTTGGTAAAGAGGAAGAGGAATTACACAATGCTAAAATAACAATGAAATAAAAAAGGCAAAATATAACACTTGTATTTGTGTTTCCATTATAAACGAACATTGCCTCTTGTATCTTTTACATTCTTCTGTAATCTACCCACTTCCCCTGCTATCCACATCCTTCAAATAAAGTGAATTCCTAGCCCTTTTTAGTTTTTGTTTTGAGTAAGCGTGTTGCCAAGTCCCTAAGTTGTCCAAGCAAGGCTCAAGCCTTCTATCCTCCTACCTCAGTCTAATACTTACCTCTTAAGCATTATCTATACTCAGATGTGTGCAGCAAGTGCATGAATTAGAGTTCATGAATCAATGAACGCGAACATCTCTGCAGCTAGCATGCAGAAGTTAGCTCATGAACGCAACTCAGAATAAGGAGAGCTCTGTGTTTGTAATTTTGTGTTCATGGAGCTTGAGCTCTAATCACATTCATCAAAACGTATCCTCTGTAAAGAATTCCACATATGTAGTTAATTTTAAAATTATCTAAAAAGACAAAATCAATCATTTTTTAGAAGTATCTGTTGAAAGACATGAAAAAAATGAAGGAATAAATTAGTTAATAAGAAGATAATTATACTTGGCTAAAATATCAAATTTTTTCAAGACAAAGTCTCGCTATGTAATTTAGGGTGGTCTCAAATTCACTACATAGCCCCAACTGGCCTCATGGCAATCTTTCCTATCTCAGCCTCCCAAGTGTTGGGATCACAGGCAGGCACCCCAAAGCCCATTATTGAAGAGTTATTCAAACCGAGAGCAACAATACTGATGTGGCCTCTGGCTATTGAAGGTGAAGTCTGTGTTCTTCCTGGCCTGAGCTGAAACCCTCAGGAAGTCTCTTTTCAGCCTGCTCCCAGTCTACAGCTTTCTCCCATGGCTGTCTCTCACTCATTCACTGTGGGAGGTTAACACTGGAAACCCTGAAGCGAAGCTGTTCTGCAGCTTTTCTGAGTCCCAGATTCAAATAATTCTTTTCCTGAGTGGCACCCAACCCACACTGTCTGGTGATATGGCAGCTGCCTACACTGGAATCATTCTCCAGCTGTTGTTTGCCATCTGATATGACTCTCATTGCACCAAATGCTCTGTTATCTCTACAGATAAAAAAAATCCTGCCTGCCCAGTGCACCACCTCTGCCATTTCTCCCTGGAGCTTCCTGAAGTTCACAGTACTCACCTTGCTTCTGTAGAGTCATGTGCCCTTCCCTGCAATCTGTGAGACAGGAAGAAGTTGAGAAAGTCCAGGTTCTTATTCTGATCTCTGTATTGTGGTCTATCACTTCAACTTCTCCGAAGCTTTCACTTTCTTGGAAGTTCCTTCCCAATTTCCAGAGATCTGTTTCTCCTTTTTTTTTTTTTTTTTTCCTTTCCTAACTTGTTATTTTACAGCATCTGGATTCCAGATCTTGGATAGGCTGAATTGCTGCTGCTCACCACTCAGGCATTTTTTTTCCCACCACAAACTAAATTAGACATCATTCCCACAGTCAATGGAACCTCAAAACAGTCTGAATGAAAACTTTCTTAGTAATAAATCTTAAAATCTAAGCTCGCTGCCAAGTGCACATGGTAAATGCTTGTTAAAATGCTTCAAATTGCCTCCAATTACCCGAGAAAATAGTAATTCTGTTTTAAGAAGTGGTAACATAACTTGCAGATTATATTGAGAGTGAAGAAGTTTGTCTCTAGAATGAATGTATAATTCAGATAAATTCTCCTACATCTCAATTATTTTGGGATGTTTACTTAGCTGGTCCATATAGCCTGATTGCCCATTAGAAAACAATTGTCGATCTAAGAATCTGCATTTCAGGCTTGCTGGACTTCTTGAACAAATTTTGCACATAACTATGTGGTGTCAAAACCTAGTGTTCTTTTGAATTGCATATCAACAGCTTCACAACAAAATAGAGTTCTCTAACATAATTTTGAAACTGAATGTAATAATCATTTAACAAAATCTACCTGTATTTTTCAAATGGCTTGCAATCACTGCTATTCTTTTACATCCTTGTCAGGATTTATGTTGTCCTATTTTATACGTAAGCCATCTTCAAACAGAACTTAAAACTTCTCATTATTTTGCAGTCCTGAATTGGCCCTCCTTTCCTGCACCTCTATCTCTACTTTGGCATTCTTGTTAAGGTACTTGTGGACATTTATTAACCCACCTTCTAAGTGGTAAAAAGAACTGATAGTATCTGTCTTCATGAATCTCTATGTTAATAATGGATAATCATACCAATAAAGCATATTTTCAGAGCTATCTTTGTAAAAGTTTTAATGATGGCAAAGGAAAATCAAGTAATCCAAACAGTCTTCTTCAAAATTAATTTTTGAAAAACTGAGCACAGTGGTGCACACCTGTAATCTCAGCACTCAGGAGGCTGAGACTGGAGGAATTCCATGAATTCAGGCCAGCCTGGTTACATAGTGAGTTGAAGACCAGCTAAACTACATAGTGTGACCTTGTGTCAAAGACAAGAGTCGCAAAAGTCTTGGCATTGAGAATTTGAGCCCTTGTCTCGCTGCTTTCATCCAGCATAGATCTGGGGTCTGATTGCTTCCTTTATCTACCAGTGTGAATGGATGTGGGGAGCACATCTTACAGCCTGGGTAAAACAGAGAGGCCTTTGGCACGAGGGGGCGCTGTTTAAAAAACTCACAAGCCTTAGGGCTAGGTAGAGAAAGCCAAGACTTTCTAGATCCCAAAATTGCAAACCTCAGAACAAAAAAAACTCATTCAAAAACACATACAACATATTTTTTAGATTCTTGTTTTCCTTTTTCCTTTCTTGTTTACTGTTTTTTTGAGGGGGGTGAGACAATTTTTTATTGTTCTTTTTCATTTCATTTTTTCCTCAGTTTTTATCCTTTTCCTCCTTTTACCTTTTGTTTTCTTCTTTTTATTCTCCATGTTATCAATTTTTATTCTTTGTCATTTACTTCTCATTTTCCATTACTTTGATTCTATAAACACTGTTCTATGACTCAAGACAAGCCTTTGTCTCAATTCTCTCTACTCCTTCCCGTCTCCTTTAGTTTAAGTCTTCAGAGTTTACTTTTTGCATCCAGCCAATCTCAATCCACATATCTTTAATGGTATAATCACTAAGATTTGTTAATCTTTAAATACTTAAATACATAATTGCATTGAATTATTTTTATCATTAGTGGAGGTATAGTTGTTGCATTTGGTGCATATTTGCTATTTGTCAATGTCTGGGTTGTTACAGTGTGTATATTGCCATTGTGGATTTTGTCTGTTTAAGTGTGGTACACTGTTAGTACATATGGTATGTCAATGTCCAGTTCATCTAGGATGATATTATTGTTGCTTATTTGCTTGATAGTGCTTGAGTTATGTAATTTTTGCTAGTAAAGGATATTCTCTATATGCCAACATCCACATTACCTTTATGACAATAATACTGTGGTTAACTCTCAGAGAATTGGGTTTGGGCCCATTGCACTGCATCTTTCTTTCTCAAATTAAGTGAAGTGATTGGATTTTGGGACATAGGCAAAAGTCTAGTTAGCTGAACCAAAAGTGCATCACTGACAAGCAGAGTAACTAAAGAGATATCTATACTAGTAACAGAGTTTTTCTCCTCTATACACTTATAAACCATAGCATGAAACAAATAAAAAACAAGAGAAACAGGAGAAGACAAGGCAATAAAACACCTCTTGAAACTTCCAACTCTTTCAGAACTAATCCAGTGGGCATAAAAGAGAAGCACAGCAAAACCCACACACCCAAATTATTCTAAAGGATAACAGAGAGGACTAGAAAACAGATCAAAGAGGTGTTCAGTGGGACAACAGAAGATGTAACTAAATACATCAGGGAAATAATAACCAAAATGACCAAGAACTTTCAGAAGACACTAATAAAAATCTAGATGGGTGTTAGGGTTTGTGTCTCACTGTCTACCTGCTCCCCCCCAAAAAAAAAAATCTCATGCCATCACTGGGGCAAGCTTTTAGAATCTGCGATTAATTCATGATCCAATGCTGGCATTATGGGTGTGAATGCTGCTGGAATTATGAATATCAGTGCTTCACCCACGCTGGGATACATAGCCTCAAAGCGGTATAAAGAAGAAAGACAGGTTTTCTCCCCAAGACTGCTCCTCACTTTTTGCTCTTGTTGCTTTTTCTGTTTTATGCCACCATGACCTGCTGCCCTCTGCCATGTGCCACTCTGGCTTTGAGGTATCCGAGCATGGTCTGAAACCTCCACAAACTGTGAGCAGGATAAACCTTTCATTCTTTAATTTTGGGTGCCAGGTATTTTGTCTCAGCTATGAGAGAAAAATGATCAAGACAACAAATAAGTTAATGATGCAACTGAAGGTCCTAGAAAAACAGGAACTAGAGAAATAGAGCAACCCAAATTCAAAGTTCATACAAGAGAGATTACACAGATTAGAACAGAAATTAATAAAATTGAGACTAAAAAAATCAAAAGAATCAATGAACTGAAGAGTTGGTCTTTTGCAAGAATAAATGAAATTTATAAACTTGTAATCAATCTTGCCAAGAAAAGGAAAGATACAAGTCAATGAACTTAGAATGGAAAAGGTGAAATTACAATATATTCTGCTGAAGTTCAGAAGTTCGTTGATAATTTGAGAATCCATATTCCAATAAAATGGACTATTCAGAAGAAATGGATTGACTCCTAGATACATATGAAGTACTAAAGCTGAACTAAGAAGATATAAAATTTGGAATAACTTAATACTAGGCAATAAAATTGAAGCATAAAAATCTACTAAGACAGGTGTGGTGGTGCATGCCTATAATCTCAGCACTTTGGAGGCTAAGGCAGGAGGGTTGCTCTCAGTTTGAGACCAGCGTGGGCTTCAAAGTCCGTTCAAGGCTAGCCTGCACTGCATAGTGAAACCATGTTTCAAAAAGACAAAACAAAATAAAATAAAAAGCTTGCTAATTAAGAAAGGCTCGGGTCCAGATATATTCACTGTCAGATTCTACAAGAACCTTAGGGAAAAAATAATGCCAATACTCATGCTCTTTAATGAGATAGAAAGGCAAGCAGTATTCCCCTAATCATTCTTAGAATCTAGCTTTACCTTGATTGCAAAACCAGAAGAAGACTCAATCAAAAGCAATACCTACAGATCAATGTTCTTAATGAATATAGAAGCAGAAATCCTCAATAATATATTGACAAGTAGTTTATAACAAATTATCAAAAAGAGTATATGTCATGATCAAGTTAGGTTTCATCCAGGGATGCAAGAATGGTTGAACAAACAGGAATCAATAAATGTAGTACACCATATACATGGAAGTAAGGACAAAAATCACAGGATAATCATTTTTTAAAAGCATATTTGGTACAGGGTCCCACTACACAGCTGGGACTAATAGTGATCCTCCTAGTTTCAGCCTTCCTAGAGCTGGGATCACAGGTATATGCCACCACGCCTGGTCTTGGTGGCCGACTCCGTGTGCCTGGAGGTGGGGCCAGCACAGCATGTGGTGCCAGGGATTGAATCCCAGTCTCTGTGCTTGCCTAAGCAGGCACTTAGTCTGGTGAGCTATCTTGCCATCTGTAGCACAATCTTAATAGATGCATATAAAGTAAAAAAAATCCTTGGACAAAAATCCAAAATTTTTTCATGATAAAAGCCCTGAAAGAAATAGATATAAAGAATTTTATTTAAATCTCATAAAATCCATTTATTACAAATGAATGGCCAACATCATATTAAATGAGGATAAGCTAAAAGCTTTCCCTCTGAAATCAGGAACAAGACAATGCTGTCCACTATCACTGCTCTTGTTCAGTATAATTTGTGATATATTAGGGAGATCAATCAGGCAAGAGAAAGAACTAAAAGAAAAACAAACAAACAAAAAGAACTAAAAGAGATATGTATAGGAATGGAAGAAGTTCAATTACCTTTATTTACAGATAACATAATCCCCT
>PVKN010013889.1:0-19627 GCA_004027915.1 Capromys pilorides | reverse complement strand
TTGGTTCTCACTTTCCATTTCCCTTCCCGGGGGCTCCAGTGCAGATCCTCAGCCTGCTGGCGCCAATCCTCCATCCCACTGGCACAGACATCCTAGCCTTTGCCACTGAGCTCTGGGCCTTTTCAGCCCAGATACTTGAAACAGGCCTGCACGAGACATTGCTGTGGGCTCTCGTTCTCTGGTTGGACTCATGGGCATTATCATGGCTCTCGGACCTCAGCTGGACGCATGCAGGACGCTGCTGTGGCATCCGGGCCCTCAACTGGGTTCTTTGGGTCTTTAGTTTGTGGACAGATTTCCTGCCATTTTTTTTTTTACTTGACTCTTTACATGACTACTATAAAATAGATAATCAATCCTATAAATCATGTGTCTTCTATTAAATTATTTCCCTTGCAAACTCTTTCTACCGTATGTGCTAATATTAATGACAATGTGTTAACTTTAAATTTTACTGCTTCATTGCTCATGTATAAAAATGTGTTTATACTTTGCTTATTCACCTTGTGTCCCACAGCCTTTTTATAATTGCATATTAGGTCCCAGTGCCTATGATGTCAGTTCCTTCCAAGTTTCTACATAGAAGACAAAGTCAGCTATGGAGCAAGGCAACGTTTTTCTCCCTTGCTGCTATGGATTGCATTTTTTGTTCTATCCCTGCCCCATACCGATTCATGTGAGTATCCTGATGCCAATGTGGTGGGTCGCTGAGAAGTTTTTAGATTATAAAGATGGAGTCCCCAAGGGAAAGATTGGTGAACTTACTGTAAAAAGACAGAAGAGAGCTGGTCTTCTCTGTGTACACTCTCAGCCATGGGAGGATACCATGAGAGGATGGCCATCTTCAAGGTGGACAAAGGAGGCTCACTCCTCTGGTACCTCCAAAACTACAGCTATGTGAAATAAATTTCTCTTGTGTGAATCACCAGAATAGAGTACCTCGCCATAACAGCTTGAGCTAAGGTTCTTCTCAGTCCTTACATAATTTATTTCTTTTGCATGTTTTATTGCATTAGCTAGGATGTCCAGAACAATGCTGGAAAAGAATTGTGAGAAATGAAATTGTAGTCTTGTATCTGATCTCAGTGGGAAAGACTGTGGTTTCTGCACATTGAACATCATATTAACTGTAGGACTTTTACTGATAATCTTTAAGAAGCTGAGCTGGGCCGGGGCTGGTGGCACATATCTGTAATCCAAGCACTTGGAAGGCTGAGGTAGGAGGCTCCATGCGAGTTCGAGACCAGCCTGGGCTACAAAAGTGAGCTCAGGGTCAGCCTGAACTGCACAGTGAGACTGTGTCTCAAAAAGACAAAAAAAAAAAAAGAAGAAGCTGGGGAAATTCCCTGTCTATGGCACTTCTTGCAGGAAACTTTTTCACTTTTCTTTCATCATTTTCAACAATAGGTGTTAGATTTTCTCAGATGATTTTAATGCACCTATTTACATGAACATGTGACATTTATAATATATAAATAAATATATAATATATATTATAATAAATATATTATATAATATATTATATAATACATATCATATATTATGATATAAATAAATTATATATTATAATTTATTAATTATAATATATTGTATTTATTAATACATTATATTTACCAATAAATATATAATATCTATAATATTTAGTATGTTTATTATATATTTATATATAAATACAATATTTATTAATATTATATATTATAATATATAAATAAATATATAATAAATAATATTTTGTATATATTTATTTATTTACTTAGACAGGGTCTCACTATGCAATTCAGGCTGGTCTTGAGCTCACTTTGTAGCCCAGGCCAGCCTTGAATTTGCAAGGATCCTCCTGCCTCAGCCTCCCAAGTGCTGGGATTACAGGCATGAACGCCACACTGACTTGTGTTTTCTTTATTCTTAAACCTATTTAAATGATGAAATGAAGGTAAATCTTGGACTATCTGAGGGGAAGTATAGTTAAACATTGTTTATATGCTTTGCATATACTGAATTCAATTCATTTTGTTCAAGATTTTGTAATAGTCTGTTATTTTCTTTTTATTGTAATGCCTTTAGTTTTGGCATTAATGCAATTCTGTTCTCATAAAATGAGTTAGGAAATATTTCCTTTGATTCCATGTATTTAAAGAGACTAGAGGGAATAAATATAACTTCTTCACCAACATTTTGATAAAATTCACCTGAGAAGCAATATTGAATTTGAGCTGTTCAAAAAGTTTTTTTTTTAAATTATGGATATAAATATTAACAAGGGAATTGGTCCATTTCATGTAGAGAATCAAATTTGGGTTCAAAATTATTCCTAGTATTTCTTTGCTCTGTAATACCCAGGGGATCAGTGGTGGTGTCCTGTCTTTCATTATCAGATGCATAAATTGCTGCATAACCCTCTAAACGCCACCAACCTCGTGAAATAATTTATCTTCATTATTTCTCTAAGTTAATCATCTCCAAACACACTCATGATAATGTCACTCTTGGTCCTTTAGTGAATCCCTGTTACTAACAGGATAGCACCAAGCTCAAACATTTGCTTACTTAGTTCTCTGTTGCATGCTAGGTTAGTTCAAACTTTTGGCCTTGTATCCATGGCATTTAGCATCTTAGCTGATTTGCAATACAAGTTCAACATCTCTTATTTGGAACATTGAGAACCAACGTGATCTGAGGCCTTCAAAAATTTGCATAGGCATAATGAGATGTTTTGGAGAGGAAAAATAATTTTCAATCAAAAATTCATTTGTGTGTCATAGGTATTATATATATGTAAGCTGTATATACATAATTTTATACAATATTTTTAGTGTGTCCATGTTTTGACTGTGGCCTATTACACAAAGTTCAGGTATAGAAATTCCCATTTTTTTTTTTTTTATCAAGCTGATACTCAGGATCACTTTCAAATGATCAAAACAGAAAAGTTCAACCTGTATGTTACAGATATTTTCCCCAAACATCAGAAGCCAAGATCACATTATTTATATTTAATGTCAAGGGATTGGCCCACTGTTCTCTCCATATGGCATATTCTCTTCTGCTCATTACCAATCCTTCTCTCATTAAAGAGTCATTCCTAAAGGGGGGAGGTGATTTCTCTTGAAGGACACTTATTTCTTCCGTAGTCGTGGCTTGTCCCCCCATCCTTTCACTGTGACATCTTTCATGTGTATGTGCTGCACTCTCTAAATGAACACAAGTCCTCTGAAAGAAAGAACTCATGTTTGGTCTTTATAGTCTCTAGCTCAAATGTAGAATAGTCTTTTGTAGACAGTAAGTGCACTATAAGTTAATAATAACTTTGTGTCTTAGTTGCTCTTCTCCATTGCTGGGACAAATGCTTGACACCCCAAATGAAGGAAGGAAAGGTTTATGTAGCTCACAGTTACTGGCGGTTTCAGTCCATACTCAGCTGGCTCCAAGGCAGAGCGGCACAGGGCAGAGGGCAACCTTTCGTGGTGGCAGCAAAGAGCAGAGACAACAAATGGGAGGAGTAGTGGCAACAATGGCAGCAGAGAGCAAGTCTGTCTTCCTTAGGTTGCCTTCAGGCTATCTGCTCCAGGCTGGGTGTAGCACTCACACCCATAATCCCAGCAGCACTCACACCCATAATCCCAGCAGCACTCACACCCATAATCCCAGTAGCACTCACACCCATAATCCCAGTGTATCTTGAGTTAATCACAAAGTCTAGATGCCTGCCCCATGACTGCATGAGGCTTTGGGGGGACAACTAGACACAAACCAAAACACCTTGACCAACTTGACCACTTAGCCCAGCACATTTAAATGACAGGAAAAGATGTTAGGTAACAATGATTTTGAAAAATAAATGATTCCCTTCTCAGTGTAATGGTACAATGTGACAGCACACATTTTGTGGTATCCTACTGCTCTTTGTTATCAACAGGTCTTTTGATTCACATAGAATAGAATTCAAGAATAAACTGAATTGACTGTCAGTAATTCAGACAAGGTTTTCTTCAGGCAACTGTAACATCTTATTTATTTATTTATTTATTTATTTATTTATTTATGGTACCAGGGATAGAACTCAGGACCCTGCACTTGCCAGGCAAGCGCTTATTCTACTGAGCTAACTCCCTGGCCCCCTTGTAACATCATTTTTAATCAAGGTGAGAAGTATACATGAATATTAAGGGGCATTCATATGGAATTTTAACTTAGTGAAGCAATTTTTACATTTGTATCTCTTGTGAATATATCTTTCAGAGCCTAAAATTTAAAAAAGTTTATATTTTATCCAGACTTACAGCATTTAAAATGAGAAAGAATAACTTAAGGGTCATACGGTTCACCCATACTCAATCCTCCAGGGGAAAGAATCAGGTTTCCAGTTTCTCTTTGAAGTCTTCTACAGACCAATACTTTTGTAAACCACAGAAAAAGTAATTACTGCATGATGATATAATTATGAATGCAAAACATAGGAATAGAGATCTACTTTTTTGTTAGAATTAACAGACATAACGTTATTCCCAGCACCTCCCAGGAGTCTCTGCCGCCTCGCGCTTCGTTTCCGGGCTCATCGGCTCCTCCAGCCCACCCAGCGCAGTGCTTTGCTAGCTCTCCCACCGTAGCTGGATCAGCACCGGTGTGCTCTCCTATGCTAGGGACCAGCCAAGGGAGACACAGGATGACATGGAATTTGAGATCTGACTGTCTATTGAGCGCCAGCCCTTCATATGTCTTATTTATTTTCATCTCCAAAAGATCCTTTTGGGTAAATACTATCATCATTTATAGTTGAAAAATGCATACATTTCATGACATATGAAATGCCTGATAATGTAGCAGTCAATCTGCAGATAAGCGAGAATCTTTATTCTGAGTCTATGTGATATTTAAGTTAGAACTCGTACCATATAAAATTAGTTCTTTCCTTCAGCTAACCAAAGTTCTTATAAAGAGTAAACTTGCCCTTAATTTCAATTGTTGGAGCCCCAGTCTTAGCACTTGTACAGCCTGCTCTGCACCTGGTCATTCTGGGTGTGGAAGATGAGTGTGGAACATGAACATGGCAGTGGTGATGGGGAGAGAAGACAGGAAGGAGCGATTAATACTGCTCACAGCCTGGAAATCAAAGACCAGCACCACTGATGCGGGACCCGGCATCGCCTGCCCTCCACACTCAGCTATGGTGGCGCTTCATTCTCCCCTGTGGATGCCAAGCACAGCAAATTAAACTGCTAAGGAATGTGAAGAGGTTGTGATGTCTCTTTTTTGAAATCATATTTCCCAGGAACTTCTATAATAACAAAAATTCATTGAATACAGTACTTTATTTGGAAATACTTAGCTTTTGCTTAAAAAATGTACAAAATATGTAAAACACATTCAGCTGGGAAGCTGCTGTAGATCAATATTGCCATTTTTTTCTATTTCTTTTATTCTATAAAATGGCCTTTTAGAAAGACAAAATTTGCTTTCTTCTTGTCTACATTTGAAAAGCAAGCAGGGTACCAGGGCAACTGTCTAGACAACTCGAGCAAGAAGTTCTTGAACCATCTAATTAATTGTCTGAAGTCACATCTTTTTTAGTCTATGGAGACAAAAGCTATGGTTGCCTACTGAATGGTAAATAATGAACACCAGCATCTATTATTAATAAATGTTCAATTAATTTTTAAGTATAGCAAGCTATGAGTCAATATTCTCCTGAAGTCATGCATTCAACTAATTAAGTATGTTTAAAGAGGCATTCTTAGGTCTTTATTTTGGATTCATGAATTCAAAGAAAAAACAAACAACACGCCAGCAAAGCTTACATTTTAATACAGTCTTGCAAAGATTTTCACCTGCCCTTTGGTACACAGTAGCCATCGTGCCTTGTACTAAATTCCTCAAAGCACCTTGTGTATCTGTAACAGCAGATTTGCCTTTTCTGGGTCCTGGGGCTACGCTGTCATGGGGCGCTGACTCTCGAGAGTTGAAGGAAGCACTGAAAAACTTTGCTGCCAATGGGCAAAGGCCCAACTCCCACGGTCCCTCTCTAGCCAGTCGCTGAGGTAAGGACCCAGATGGGAGAGTAGACCGGGTAGGTGACAAGATTGATTTTTGTCATGTATTTTTTAAAAGGTGAAATTTACACAGTACCAGTGAACTGTGGCAGTGGAGCTGTGTGGCAGTGAGTCAGAGACAGAATCATGGCTGAAGAGGAACGCGGGAGCCTGTGACCCACAGAAGGAGGTCAGTGCCAAGCACACACTTGGAGTGTGCGGAGCTGGACGAGAGAGCCTCCCAGGATCCCGCAGCACGCGGCCTGATCTGCATCCAGCCTTTCTTTGCTTACTTAATAATGCTTCCAAGCGGCCACCCCAGGCTGCAGACACAGCGGTTCCCAGGTGTTTTATTTGCAGACCAAGTCTTTGCTTTCTTCCTCCTCCACTCCCAGCTCAAAGCAACAGAGGGCCCCTGTGCCAGTCTCTGCTAACACAAGCACAACAAGGATAAAGGGCAGAGGGTAAGACAAATCACAGTGCATCGAGAGTTTGCTCAGCGGAAGGAGGAAAGGCTCCTCCTGCTTACACAGTTAGTGAAGCAAGCGCCGGGCCAGGAGAGGCGGGGTCCACATTAAGGCATGCAAAGATCGGCTCAGTATTGAGGCCGCAACTGTGAACAGGATGCCCTGCGAGGCTGAGTTCTGCATTTCAACCCCCATTAGCGTGATTGAAGAAGAGGTTCCCATGTGCAGAAACCTGATGGATTCTGATAACCTCATTTTCACTGGATGAGAATATCATGTTTCTCATTTATTCAGAATAAATACAGAAAATTTGCCTTATCAAAAGAGCTAGAAAAAAGTCAAGATGCTTTGTATTAGTTCTGCAGTGAGGCTGCAACAAAGATCATCAAATTCAATTATTTTAATAGCTTGATGAAGTTTTTCGGTTTTGGCTCTCATCCAAGCCAAACTATACCCCAAAAGGCTCCCCTAAGTCAAAGGTTTCCCTCCCCAGAGAAGCTGTGCTCCACAGGCTCACTTTCCTATCTGCATAAGCTGTTGATGCCTTTGTGAGAAAGGATGGTGGAGTCCAGACAAGTCAGAAAAGAAAAGCTGCACAGCTTTGAAGACAGGTTAGTAAAACTGCTAATTTAGCTGATATTTCTTTTAAATGGGTCAGAAATGCTAATGTTTAGACTTGCCTTTCTTACACTGCTAAAATTGCTATGGCAAAGAAGTTCTTCGATAGTGCTATCATTATAACTAAGCTTATCATGTTAAGTAAAGAATTCCACTTTCAACCTTTGGCTGGCCTGCTAAGTTTTAGAAATGCCTCAACCCTAGTAGTTTCTTCCACTACATCGCAGTGGGAGAGACAGGAATAAGGACAGGAGGTTGGTGGGGGCCATGCTGCCGATGGGTGGGGCAGGGGTCTGCTTCACAGCATGCCTCAGAGGCTAAGCAGCCCGTGTACTGGAGACTGGGTTTCCTGCTTGTCAGCCATTTGACCTTGAACAACTCACTGAACCTCTCTTCATGTCGGTGTCTTCATCTGAAACTTCATAAGGATCATTGGATCAAAAGAAATGATAACTACCAGGGCTTCATGTAGCGACAAAATGTTCATTTCACCCTATTTCTGTCATTGCTATGCATTCTACTGGGAGAATTTCTGCTTATGAGAGAAATTATGCTTATGAGAGAGCCCAGTTTCAGATTTTTATATTGTTTCTGTGAAAGTGAACAGGATTTTTTTTTTTTTTTTTAATAGCAGTAATTATAGATTGCATGTATTCGGACCTCTGTTCAAATAAAACCACATGATATTGCCCCAAAGTTTCTTGTTTACAGACTCTTAGGAACATCCCACTGTTAGGGACATTTTTGGAATCAAATGACATGTTATTACTTTACTATGTATTTACCAGTGGCTCTTTATGGGAGCACAAAATATTCTCATGATTATATCTGCAATTAAACCAAACTTTCCACAATATTAGCAAATTCGTGTCCTAAGTAACCTTGGTGCTGATTATAAAAGGTGCTCGTTTCAAGGCCCTCGAACTAAGAGGGCATCTCAGTTACTTTCTCTCATTGCTGGGACAGATACCCGACACTCAGAAGAAAGAAGGAAAGGAGTATTTGGCTCACAGTTAGTGGAGATTTCAGTCCATACTCGGCTGGCTCCAAGGCACAGTGGCACAGGGCAGTGGAGAGCAGCAGTTCATGGTGGCAGCAAAGAGCAAAGAACAGAAAGGAGAAGCAGCAGCTCAGGCAGCTAGCCAGCCTCTCTCCATTTTAGCTCTAGCTCTTCAAGGTCAGTGAGGACATAGGACATAAAAGAACCTGTGCTGTAAAAGCATATAACTCAATGGAGTCCCAAATTTCATGTTCAAGGAGATTATGGGGCCACAAAGAAAGTGATCGGTGATGTACGGTGTGCCTAAGGAGAGTCACGTAGAGAGAAAACATTCTCTCAGGCTTCCACAGAGAGCAAAATGGTCAAGCAATGGCCATGATTCCTCCAGATGGCTGACACTCTATTCCCTTCTCACACTGTAAAGCAGAGTGTCTGCCCCAGGGCAGTCACACCCATAAGCCCGGCACTGGATCATGAATCAGTCACAGATGCCAGAAGCCGCCCCATGACTGCATGAGGCTTCGGGGGTCCTACTAGACACAGACGTAACAGATGGCAGCGTTACCAAAGGGTAGCCTGATGCAACACACCACACAGCGCGGCCACCGTGGTGGTGGGAAGAGCAGGAAGCCTCCTTTCTGGCCACTCCCCGGGCTTCCCTCCATGTGGATAGAGCTCCAAGGCCTGACAGCGCTAGCATCCCATGGTTTCCCTAATTATCAGAACAGGCAGTGTGGCCTGCACTCTGTGTGCTTGGAGTGAAGTCTGAGCACACACCGTCCTCACTGCCTGCCCCCTTGTGAGCAGACAACCTGCAGGCAGGAGGCAGGAACTCGGCCAGACACCTCCCTGCCCCTTTCCAGAGGTCACCAGAGCAGGACGCTGCCCAGGCAGCTCCTAGCCCAGCAGTGCCAGGACCTGAGACCAGATTCGCATAAGCAGAAGAAACTTCATTCCTGGAAGACACTTTGTACCACCTTTTCTAGTATCTCTTTGTCCTTCACTTATTACTCAGTGGTTTCAGAATCCTGGGGGTGGGTGGATGTTTATTATTCATTGGGTTTCTTTAAACTCAAATTCTAGGGATGCAGATGATACTTCAGTTGCTATTAAACTGACTTTTATTGAAAAAACTGTTTGTTGAATACTTATCACGTACAAGAGGTTACATGAGATACTAAAAAATATAAAGATAATTAAACACAACTTCTGTTCCTAAGTCCGGGACAGCTCGTGGGAAGGGAGCAGGCGGTGCGCTAGGCTGCCTGGCGGGCTTGGCGCCAGAGACCCAGCGGTGGCCGCAGCTGCCTCCCTTTGCTCTCCTGGGCTGCCCAAACAGCCTGATGGCTTTCAAATGGCAGCCGCCATAGCAAGCTGCTGCACCCTGGGCACCTGATAAAGCAGCCTGCCAAACTGGTGTGCCAAGGTGTAGACTCAGGTGCCTCGGTGGCATGGCCTGGTGGGGGCCCTGCGGGCTGGGGACTCTCCTTTGTTCTGCTTTATAAATGATTTCCAGGGGACTCCCCAGTGCTGCGTTTATAGGGCGCCATGCTGTGTCTACGGCTTCTCGGCCTTTGGACAAGTACCCAGAGGGAGGAGACAGGGGGTGACACCTCCGCAGGAGTCACCAGGACGGCCCACTGCGCAGAGCAGGCGGAGTGGGACAACGAAACGGCACATGCCTCATCCTTCTCTACATTCCGAGAAGCTGTGGGTCCCTGGCCACGGCCAGTGCAGCGGCTAGCATGGCTGCCGCTGGTAGGACACAGCGAAAGGCTCTGCGGCCGCTGTGGGGAACCCCGCTGCCCTCCCAGATGCGCGGATGTGTGCGGCGAGAGCTGGGCTCCTCTCCTGAGGCTTCTCACCTCTGAAGCGAGCAGCTGGTGGAAGCCGGCGGGAAAGCTGCAAGGCTCTGCGGAGGCTGCACCGCGGAGAGCAGGCTGAGCCGCTGCAGCGCAAGCTCAGGGGATCATTCCTAAGCCAGACGCACTGCTGAGCGTGCCGGAGGGAGTCAGAGCCTAGACACGAACGCATGCGCCACGCGACACAGAAGAGCACACGCAAATAGCTGGCAAACGAACTATTTTTACTTATGAGTTACCTTAAAATGGTACGGTAGACACATGAGCCTCGTCCACAATGAGCTCACACTCATGAATGTCCATGAGGTGAGGTCTGCGCCTATGTTTGAAAGCTTGCAACCTGGAGATCCACAGCCAGACCTCCTGCAACACAGCGGCCTGCGCTTCCTCTCGCGCCCAGCCTGCGCTCTCTGGGAGAGGAGGGTCGAATTCTCCTGGTGCTCCCCAGCTATTCCCCTTCCGGGTGACCAGAACCCTTCTGCCAGCGCCCTTCCACGGCCTCTGCTGAGAGCTGACCTATGGGTGGGAGCTTCCGTGGTTCCCGCTGTGGCCGACCCTGCCTCTCAGGGCCTCTCCTGATTGCTTGCTGGGGTGGAGCAAGGTGGATGCCCAGGCTGCCTCCCGGGCTCCTTGGTCCCCAGTGCCCATCTGGTTGTTTATCGTTAAACAATTCTCACATTTTCCAGAAATCTACACAGCTCTGGGGCAATCATGGAGTAATTCTACCCTTACCATTTTTAGCCTGGAAAAATATCTCTCAGGAACGGCTTAAAGGATGCTTTCCTGGTAGTAGAGCAGGAACGGTACAGCCGGAGGGGAGGACAGCCTGATGTTCAGCTCCGCTGAGAGAGTGGCTTCCTAGCCCCGCCTCCACCCTAGCCTGTCCGTGGCGTCTGGAGTTATTGTACGGCCAGAGGCAACATTCACATTGCTCTTCAAACTACTTCATGGGCACAAAGTTTTCAGAGCTTTACAGATGCTTTCCCCTAAGCACACCCAGGATATTTTATACGTGAGGCAATATTTGTTCTTTTGTTCTCCAGGTGCATCATACACATTTGTCCCTCTGTATGGCTGGATTTCCAAGCGCTGGAAGGTTAGAAACATCTAGCGGCTGATCGCGTAGTCCGGTCAGAACAGCGGCGCAGCACCGCGTCCCCCACCCCTGCCCCTGTCACGGGTCAGTTACCCAGACGACCTCCGCGAGCCCTTCTCTCCAGGGCTGCTCCCAGGCCCCTCCAGCTGAGGACGCGGCCCGCACAGTGGAGGAGGCAGCGCAAGGCTACGGTGCGCCTCTCCCTTCGTGTGCAGGCTTGCCATAAACGAGGAGCTGGACGTATTTACTATTAAAATACTGGTCAAGGACAGACAGCAAAGAGTTCGTCCTAGAGTGAAAAAACTCGTTTGGAGCCCCTGCTTCTCGTGTGGGAAACCTGCCTTAATTCTATAGGTGCCAAATTACTGAACTCTGTAATGAGGGTAAAATCACTCTGATGAGTAAGCGAGACCCTCCGCGGACAGTGGGCGCAAAGCCCTCGGCAGCGCATCCCGGAGAACGCGAGGGCGCGGCTTCGGATGCAAGCTTGGCATTCGCTGCCGAGGACGGGCCCACTCTGCCGCTGCCATTTTCCTTCTCTGTGCTATTTTCGGTTCTCTCCTTTCTCCATCCTGCAACTTCAAATTGGCTCTTCACATAGCGCCGTGCGGCAGGAACTGAGGCCCTCGGAAGTGTTTTAGTGATGAGGAACATCTGACACACGGAGCGGAGCGACACACAGACTTCACGGCACGTCCTGCTTGCTTCCCTCTGCCGGTGAGGTCGCCTCCTGCCGTCATCTTGCAGCACGAACCACGCAGGCTAGCGAACGCACGCCTTCCAGTCAGGAGTCCAGCAATGGGCTCTTTCACTTCCTACTCGTAACACAGAGGATGAAGGGAAAATAGTAGCACGGCACAAAATTACCAACTAACAGGAAATATAAAAAATGATACACAGTGGCCTATTACTCAGCCCTAAAAGTGAATCAAATCCAGAAAAATGGATGAAACTTGAGGACATAGCACTAAGCGGCATAAATCAGACAAGTAGATAAAAGCACTGGATGTTCTCAGATGTGGAAGCTAAGAGCTTACATGACTATGGAGTGGAGACTTCTAGGGGTGGGAAGGGTGAAGTAGGGGGTCAGAGGATGTGGATAACATGTACCAACGTCGTTATATAGAAGGAATATGTTCCAGTACTCTACAACAATGTGGAATAAATATAATTCATAATAAACTATTACATATTTTATGAATAACTTGACGGAAGGCACTTGAGTTCTCCAAACACGACATAATGGTAATGATACAGAAACGCTAATTGCCCTAATTTGTTCAGCACTGTATGCGTGTATCTAATTATCACCCTGCATCTAGTACATAGGTACAATTAAAATTGTAATTTAAAAATATTGGCACCAAAACTTCTCTAACAGCAAAAATTTTGACACAGAGATAGTTCCTGGCATAGTGTGCTGTGAGTTATGATTTTTAATTTTATAGTGCTATGAAAGCAATAAGCATTCAATAGAAACCATACTTCAAAGCTGGAGTTTTGATCCTTTCTTAGGCTAGTGACGCACAGACGGTCTTCTCTCGTGGTACTGGACAGGGCAGCAGGGGTCAGCCACACGTCACACCCACGGAGATGGGTGGCTGCTACTGCACTTTTCAGTATGCTGTGAATTCAGTAGAGTGAATCTCAGGAGACAGTCAGCCCTCTACGGTAACAGAGGCCTTATTTTGATGATTTTGTCCAACTGTCTGCTGATTTAAGCATCTGAGCATGCTCAACACTCAGCAAGGACGAGGTTCTGAGAGAAAGGTAGATGCATCAAGTGCATTTCCGACATGGTAGTTTCAGCTTATGGTGATTTATTAGAATATAATTCCATTCCAAGGCAACAAGCTTTTACACGTTGACCAGTTAGTTTCTTAGAGGCAGAAAGTGAGGCATGGAGGCAACAATGGGAAAGACAATAAAAGAGAGAAATAGCTAAATCCGCCATTTGTCCTAGGACAGTGATGGAGGCAGACTTTTAGGGCTTTCAAAGATAACAAACAGCCTCTGGGGCACATGTGTCAGGCTCACTACCACTGTACTAGGACAAGAAAGCAAAGCACATAGGGAATGAGGGGAAAGAGGCTGAAACACCAGGAACTGCGGTGGACAGAGGCATGGAAGTGGGGCAGGATGGGCAGGATGACCCTACATTCCAAGTGCATTTTCAGTTCTTCTTCATATCAAAGCCTCAAATGAAGCTGAAGTCTCCATCTTTTATTTTCTCAAACATCATGTGAGATGGGGATATAAAAGAGATGTGAGCCTCATCAAGAAATAGTGGAACAGTGTAAAGAGAAGGGCTGATGTGGGGCTCTCTAGAGGTGACTGCCCAAAAGTTAACAGATAACACACAGCAGCCACGGCAGTGCTAAACATCACATAGAGAAGCAGTGGGACTGACCAGGTCGCGAGATGAACTCGTTCTCGTCCAAATAGGCAGAGATCGTCTTAGCTAAGGGAGGGGCAACATCAGAGTACCTGAGATAACGGCTCCGGCTGTTGAAGCATCCCACAGATGATACGAGAAAGCCCTGCACTGGCCTTTCAGCTGCCAGGTCATGCCCGGTGTGTCCCCCACAGGGCCCTGCACCCTGCTAATGCCTCTTCTTCTTGAGCACTCTTCCTAGAGCACAACTCGTTGTCCTTATTCCAGCTTTGGCTCAAACATCCCTGCACAGGCTTAGATCACCATAAGCAAAGCATCTCCCCTTCCCCAGCTTTGGCCTTCTGTTACCACCTCTTTTCTAAGATTTGTTTTTATTTTTTGTATATTTGGTTGTTACAGGTCTCACTATGCAGCTTAGACTCATAGTGATCCTCTTGCTTTCAGCCTCCCCAGCACTGGGATTACAGGTGTGCACCGCCAGGCCCCGATTTGGTGGCTGGCTCAGCATGTGGTGCCCGGGATCAAACTGCGTTCTCTGCGCTTGCCTAAGCAAGTGCTTGGGCTGCTGAGCTACCTCGCCAGCTGCTGTTACCAATTCCTGTCTTATTCTTTTCCTAGAACTTCCAACCGTCTAATTTTTTGGGGTTTCTTAAATATGTATTTCACTGAATCTAGAAGGCTATGCAGTATAAGATGTACTCTTATTTGATGCAATCCTAAACAAAGTTACACACTGTGAGTTAAACTATGACACAATGCTCCCTTCCCATTTTGAACTTTGATTTATGTGTCTGTAACTAGAAAAGTTCCTAGAAACCTATGTAGACAATGATTTTTGTCAAATACGTCATATTTGTTCATATGTAGTCCAAACAGTAGGCATCTTCTGTTTATTGTTTACAGTAAAATAGGAAGTAATCATTTTATTTCAAACACGAATATTAGCTTTTTACATGTCAAGCAGGTTTTCTCTCTTTTTCTCTTTTGCATCAACTAATTTTTGTCTGACTGGTACATCATAACAACCTTTTCTCAAAGACATTTTAAATGACAACTGAGGTAAACCTGTGCAATGTTAGTAAAGCAAATAACTGGATAGGCCCCCTTTGAGCAAGCTGGCACCTGTGCCAGAAATGACAGCTGCAGCTCCATCACCGCCTCGGTGATGAGAAAGACACCTTTCATTATGGGCAGTATCTGGCTTCAAAGTTGCAAAAATGTGACAAAAAAAAACCATTTCTTAAAACCAGTGCAATAAGCTGATTTCTTTTACCATCTCTCTCACTGCTTCTTCATCATTAAAATACAAGATGTGTGACATGAGAACTCATTTACATATACCTTTAGAACCTACAACAACCAGGTACTCAGTACTATGCGCCCAGAGAATAAAATGCGTGTTCTCTTAAAGTCTGGTGTTTCACCACTCAGAATGGGGGATGATGGCTGATTCCATGTGACTATATAGGTGTAGCTTCTTTCTTAATTTATATCGAGTGGCATTTCTGGCTCAGTAATTGTGCTTTGAAGGTTTGCTGCCACCAATAAAAAATGTTATCTAATCCCCTTAGACAGAAGCATTTTCCTTTAAATAGCCTGGATGGCAGTGAACTACTAAAAAAAATGGGGTGCTTAGTGATATACTGTCTGATGTGATAACCTCTAGGTTTGGATTCTCATTTGCAGAAGTCTGGTAAAGTGACGATAAAACTGACAGATGGCACTGCGATCAATCTTTGGGTGCATGTACCAGGAGGATGCACTAGAAGGGCTACTATCTCTTCAGGCTCCAAAAGTTTAGAGACAGTAAACATTTAGTGGCATGGAGCCCCTGACAGAGAATAAGAAAGTATCAGAAATTCAGGTGGTGCTAAACAAAACTCTCATCTGCTTATCCAGTTGTATGAAATTAGTATAACTGATTCTTAAGTCAACTTCTCATTGTTTTCTCTGATCTAATCCTTCCTCTCTCTCTGACTCTGTTTCTGTCTCTCTCTCTGTCTCTCTCTGTCATGTATATGTGTATTTTCCCTTTAAAGTTTGGTAAAATTATACACAATCAATGAGAGTGACAATAGAATGGAATTCAACCAAGTATATTTTTAAAAGAAATTCTATAAGATAGTGTAATCTTAACATCTACTTATCCAAATCAATTTCAGATACTACCCTGATAATCTCATTTACTTTCTTGGTACACACATCTAAAGGCTCATTCTGATGTACTCTGTCAGCTGTATCTCTACTTGACCAGAATTCCTGAAATGAGAATCTTAGCCTAGAAGTTTTCTTATCAGAAAGCAGATTACCAAGCATCTCAGTTTCTTTCCAGCACACTGCCATCTAGAATGTTTAAAGGAAAACACTGGGACAACGTCTCTGCCTAAGGAAATTATATAGTACTTCTTCTAATACATTTGAGGCATAATCACTAGACCAGAAGTGCCACTTCTTGTAAACTGAAAAAGAAATTCCATTTACAATATTTTCCTCTCTTATGTCGCTCTGGGTAGTAAATCATCAGCTTGAGGAACACATAACTCATTACTGGAATAAATGTTTTGTGTAAGCACTCTACTGTAGGTCCTAAAGTTACATAGGTCCTATAGACAGGCGTAACAACACACAGCACTGCTCTACTCACTGATAACCTCAGGGGCATCAGTTTGGACTCCCTGTAGCCCTTTTCTAACCTTTTCACCTAAGGGCTCCTATTTTTGGTGATTTCTTCCTGCTTTCTACTATTTATCTTTTCCATACTCCTGAGCTCTTTGTACTTTCCAGCATGAGAACAGCGAGCAAATAAAAGCATCCTATAGGGAAAGTAGACCACGAGGGTAATTATTGCAAATCAGACACAACTTTACTCCATTATTTTAAGCTTTCTTCTTTGCTACTGGGACTCAAACTCAAAGAGCATTAAGAAACATCCCCAGCTCTTTTTATTTTGTTTCTTTTCTGTAAATTTTAGTCAACACTATGCTCGGATGCCCAGGCTGACCTTGAAATTGTAGTCCCTCTTCGCAGCCTCCTGTGTTGCTGGGCTTTCAGCCATGCACCACGGTGCCTCACTGGCACATTCTTTATGCTGAGCTTTGATGTGTTGACTGAGGTCATTACTCCCCGCTCTACTAATGAACGATTAGGCTTCCATGGAAATCTCAAGACTACACTTTGCTGCGCTGTCAAAATAAAATGCGAGTCCCTCATATTAAACCTACCTTTCTATGATGTTGGAGGATACAACAATATGACGTACAACGCTTTCGGTCCTGCGTGTGTTAGGACAGGATAGACTGTGCTATTGTAACAAAATAACCTTGATACCTCAGTAGCTTGATTCAAAATGTTTACTGCTCAAACAAAATTCCAAGTAGTTTGAGTGACCTTGTCCCAGCTCCACGACCTGAACTCCAAGGTGGCTACAGCATGTGGACTCTTCAGGGCCGTGACCTAGAAGGTCCACAGCTGTCCATTAGACAGAACTAACCATGAAGATTAAATCAACATCATATGATTAAATAACCATGCTTAGCCCTCCTGCAATAGTAAAGCTTATTCTATTTTTATTATAATTAAATATCATTGTTATGGTATCAGTACAATATCTAAGTATCATCATTCATGATTAAAATTAGCTATTTAAATAACATTTAAGTTTTACAAATTGAGTTTGAATTTTGGTCATATTATAAAAGTGCTTTTCTAGGACCACGTAGCTCAGTGGACTAAAGTACCTGCTTAGGCAGACTCAGCAGCTGGGGTTTGATCCCTGGTGTGCAGTGCCGGCCCAGCCCTCGGGGTGCACTGAGACTGACTTCGAGGCTGGGCGTGATGGTGCACGCATGCAATCCCAGCTCTCGGGAAGCTGAACACACACGAATCACTACAAGTTTGATCTATGTAGTGAGACCCTGTAGAACCCTGTAGACCCTTACTAAAAATACCAATAATAAAAACTGCTTTCCTAAATAATAAAAATTAAGTAATATGGATCAAAATTTTCCTCATCCAATTTAAATACTTAAAAAAGTATGTTTTCCAGTTTTACCCTTCATTAGTGAACTACAACTAGCAGGGAATGCCTGTGGTATACATAATTATGAATATTAACTAATTTTATGATAAATATTAAGTTTCATCACAATGTTCATGATACCACCAACCAACAGCATGAAGGAATGTTGTTCTCTTCTCAGAATGTCCACATTTGTGGGGTCATGAATGGCTCTGGGGTTTCCAGGAGTCATGCTGTGGTTTTTTGGGGAGATGAATAGATTGGTACCTGCCTCAGAATTCTCAATACACTTCTTCAAAATCCACCAAAAGAACCTTCTGGTGTCCTGCCAGTTATAGCTGAGTGGAAGTATCAGAAAATAGAAAAATACTGTAGATGCAATCCATTTTATAGGTAGTTTGTTTACAAAAGAAGAAATTAGTTTTAAAATATAAGACAATTTCCTTTCCATAGGAGACCACAGTGGGTATTTTATCATTAATTGAATAAGCTTATTGCACTCAACTCAAGGCCCTCTATTCTCAGGTGTTGCACCCAATTCATTAGCTGCTTGGGTTGGCTTCACCTCAGACACAACCTGGACTCAGTCACTTTGCTCCACTCCTACTCCATCCACCCCAGGTCAGGTCAACATTGTTTTTGGCTGTGATGGCTTCAGCTTGCCCGTAACTAGTTTTTTCTACTCTTGACTCATCGCTGTTATATCTTCTCTCCACCATAAGCCATCACTCTCCTGACAGGCAGAAATCACACCACTCTGTTTACAGTTCTCCAGTGGAAGGCTCTCCCCCTGCATTGATAATAGAACACAGCTCTGCCCTCAGGACGGCCAACAGACCTGCTCCTGTACATCCTTCCAGCCCTCACTCACCATGCATATGAGATCCCTAAGCCTAGCCTCATGCGGCATGCAGTATTACCTCAAATGTAGGGGCCTGGAGCCCTACATAAACAAGAGTTTGTTCTCCCACAGTGTTGGAGGCCAGAAGCCAGAAACCACAATATTACTTCTCAGGGCTCCCTTCTCTCCTGAGGGTCTAGGGGAAGATGCATCCCCTGTCTCTTTCAGCTTCTGGTAGCTGCCAACATTTCTGTGTTTATTGTCCCGTCAATTGCTCCAATCTGCTTCCATCTTCTCATTATGTCCTAAGGCCCCTATCTATCTGTCCAGCCTCTTCTGCCTCTGTCTTATAAGAACACTTGTCATGACATTTAAGACTTATTTGGACAATTCAAAATAATATTTTTGCATCAAAATCCTAAACTTAATCATATGTGGAAGAACTTTACCACATAAAATAGCATTCCCTGGCTCCAAGCGGAAGACCTTGATTTCATCTGCCGCACCACGCCCCTAAACTACCCTTCTTTCTGTTCCCCCTCTCTGTGTTGGCTCATGTTCCCACTGCCAGGAAATGTTCCTCCTTCTGATCTTCAAAAACTTTACTTCTTATTATGGCTGAGATGTACAACTTCAGTAGACCCGCTTTTTGACTTTTGCGGTCTGAATACATCGCTCCAAATAAAGTATTATATTAAACAAACAGTACAGTCATACCATACATTTTATGATGCCCACAATTTTTTCAGAGAAGTTCTATGTACATATGACCCCATCCCGCTCTTTGATTATCTGCTCTAGCAATACTCCAGCACCATGAGCTTTGCAATTTGCTCATGAACTAGGATGATGCAGGCAGTAAGAACACTGGGAGTGGGGCACAGATCCCTAATTCCTTATGCAGGAATTCCCTGGCCCACACTGTGCTCTCAGAGTTCCCTATAAGGGGATGAGGATGGGGTGCACCTTCTAGTACATAAGGATGAAGGATGAAAATAATAGATAATAAATGGAAAAAGGTGAGCTCAGGTGCCTCAAGAGAAATTACCACTTTGTTAGTTGTAAAAAATATTACTTACTTCTGATGTTCTTTTTGGAGTTCATACACTAAACGCCAGTTAATTTTGAAACTTTTGATGCCTTTTAAGCACTCATTAGATATTAAAAGCTCAATACTTTGTGTTTTTGTGACATTTTTTCCTGTTAAGTATTCATCATTTAGCAGAACTCATAAAATTATAAGTAATAATTCTTCAATGGAAATATTCTAAGGAACAAATTGCATCTGGCAGACCCATGATTGT
>PVKN010013888.1:0-19490 GCA_004027915.1 Capromys pilorides | reverse complement strand
AAAACAATCTGCAGATTCAGTGCCATTTCCAAGATAGCATAATGTTTTTACAGAACTAGAAAAACATCTTAAGATTAATATAGAAGCATGAAAAGACCCAGAATGGTCAAAACAATCTTAAGAAAGAAAAAACAAAAGCCCCAGGGCATCACAATATCTAATTTCCAGTTATACTACAAAGGTATGGTAACACAAACGCATGATAGTGGCACAAAAATAGACATAGATCAATGTGACAGAATAGAGGACACAGAAGCTCATACAGTTACAACCACCTGATTCTGAACAAAGAAACAAAAAATGTATGCAGGAGAAAGGCTCTGTAACAAATAGGGCTGGGAATACTGGATATCCATGTGTCAACCATTTTAAACTAGATCCCTCTCATTCCATGCAAGAATTAATAGCTAAGAGACAGAAACAGGTGAAAGCAAGCATCCCTACAGTTTTCTTCTAGTAGTTTCAAAGCTTTATATCTTTGAAACTTATATAGTCTTATAAGTCTTAGAGCTTTTAAGATCTAGATGTCTGATCCATTTGGAATTGGTTTTTGAAAGAGCTCTAGTGGTTTGTTTAGGTGTGAGTGATATTTATTAGCCCTGTGTCTAAGTTAGTTTTCTTGTTGCTGAGATGAAATGCCTACCCCCAAAGTTAAAGGAGGAAAGGTTTATTTAGCTCACAGTTTGTAGATGTTTCAGGCCTTAATCTGGTGGCTTCGAGGCAAGGAGCATTGCCAAGGAAAAACAGTCCCTGGATAAGCAGGGCAGACAGAAGGCAGCAAGCAAGGGCCAAGTGGCAAAGACAACAGCAGCTTCTTTCTGTCCCTTTATGTTCTATCTAGGCTACCACCCTTAGGGCCCACAGTGCTTACACCCAGAGCTAAGCCAAACTAATCACTGCACTGATTCAGTAACTCCACACCCTTAATCTCAACACCATGTATTCCAGATCCAGCCACTTTTGAGAAAACCTCGCATGAGCCTAGGATCACATGAAACTCTGGGGGTAGGACATCTAGATACAAACCATAACACCCTGTCTTTGAGAAATGGAGATGCTTAAGGAAAACCAGCAACTATTACTGCTAGCTTAAAACTCTAAAATTCAGACAGCCTCCTGCCTATGCCCAGGTTCCTGTGATAGGAAACAGCCAGTTAGACATCCTTAGAATTCTTTCCTGAGAACTTCTCAGAGCAATATTCAAAAGATCATGTTGCTTCCCCAATCTTCAACCGAAAAGCAACACCACCCTTGAATCAAGGTAAGGTCAATAACGGCCAGGCCCAGGTCAGCTCGTCTCCACTCAGCTCACTTGCCGCTCAGTCCACCTCCAATAACAGGATACTGAACTGTTTCCCCTTGTTGTGAGCCAAACAAATCAGGAGCTAAGAAACACCTCTGGCAGAACCACATGCAGAGCTCCAGGAGTGTGGAGCAGAGGCCTGCCAGGCCCAGCAGTGTTAGAGTCCAGTCCGTCTCAGTCGTCCTCACCAACCCAGGGCACCCACCTGGCCCTGGTGGCCACAGTCAACAGGACAGGGAGCAGGAGAGGATACAGCAAGCACACCTACTTCTTTTCGCTCTTATGCTGCCGTTTGCTTCTCACAGAGGGAGGCGAGCTTCCTGTCACAAGCCTCCAGACCAAGCTGTCATCTGTGCAGTAAGCAGCGCTCATGCCACAGGAAAGCTAGCTCCTCACCTGTCATGGGTGCTTATGGTGCACGTCGGCTGTCTGCCGAATCTGATCTGCAGGACAGTTCTACTTGCTAAGCTTTCTTGCTATTACCTGTCAGGATGAGTGCTCTCACCTGGAGAAAACTAGGAAATACCCTTTTCTTCTACTACGTTACCAAAGTGTTAAAATAAGCCATCTATTCTTCACCTCCACATCTATGGTCAAACTTCTCTTTCCACTATTTTAGCAGCTTCTGAGGACACCTACTTACCTACCTGCTCTGATTAGTGAGACAGGTGTTCCCATCCTCGTCACTGTCCTATGCCACCCTTTGCCTTCCGAGGTCTCCCTTTACCACCTTGGTCTGTGCTTCTGCCCAGCCATGATGTGGAGGCTTCTCCAGGTATCCCATTTAGGCACACAGGTAACTCTGAAGTTCCCTGGGGACTTTCAGTCGGTGGATTCTTAGTCTGTCTCCCTGTCACTGGTCTTGCTTCTGAGAGCTCTGCGTCGAGCTGTCTGGTCACCTGCTGGACATCTACGCCCATCGATGCTTGGATGCCCCAGACCCAGCACAGACTGAGCTTCCCCAAGGCCGACCTGCTGCGCTTTCCCACCAGCTGGCGCCTGCTGCTCCTCCAGCCTCCCTGGCTCCTGTCACTGAGCACGTTTGTCCTAGTTGTGGTCTCCTGGTACTTGGCTGCTCCTATTTATTCTTTCTTCTCTTGCTAAATCGTTCACCAGAATCAGATACTTCTGCCCCTCGATCCCTCCTCATCTCTAGCCATAGTTGCCATTTCTTTTCTTTTCTTTTTTTTTTTTTAACTTTATTTATTTATGGCCAGCTCAGCCTGTCCTGGGGGGTGGGGATAGTGCAGCATGTGGTGCCAGGAATCGAACCACGGTCCCTGTAGTTGCCTAAGCTTGCCTAAGCAGGTACTTTAGACTGCTAAACTATCTCGTGGGCCCAGTAGTTGCCAATTCTGACTACCTGGCTCCCTGACTTATGTTTCCCCCCTCCCCACAGTCTAGTCATCTAGTCTGCCACTGGGGCCACCTTTAGGAAGCTTGATACCTGCTTGTTTTCAATGGCCGTACATCCCTAACATGACCTTAAACTGTTGGTAGGTGTCCAGGTTTAAGAAAAATCAATCTAGAAATCAGGCAAAAATAGCGCACAGAGTTATAATGTTATAAATGCCTAGAAAAACATCCTTCCAGCTAGCTTCCAAGAATGATTGCCGTAGTAGCTCCAGGAATCTTGTCCACCAGGCTGACACTTCTGCTGTGACCTAGAACACAGAGAATAAGGAAGCCACTGCCACAACTCCCCTGTCCTTCAACAAGCGTACCAGATACCAGGATATCTCTTCAAAAAGGCACTATATACATCCTGACTTGCCAGCAACAGACAGCCTTGCATTGACAAAATATGATCACATATAACTTAAAAACATAGGAAGGGCCAGGGAGCTAGCTCAGTAGAATAAGCACTTGCCTGACAAGGGCAAGGTCCTGAATTCAATCCCTGAAAGTAAAGGGGAGATAAGAAATATGAAGGGAAAAAAGAAATCTGGGAAATAAGAGTTCAGTCTTCTACAGGAGGAAGGGGCCATGGCCAGCATAGTAGATGATCCTCTATATGCACAAGCACAGAGAGAGAGAGAGAGAGAGAGAGAGAGAGAGAGAGAGAGAGAGAGAGAGCTCCTTTGCACCCCAGTGATCAAATGGACGTGGATTAGCTTTTGAACTCAACAACAAGACCAACCTGGAAGGCCGGGGACATAGCTTGATAGTCTAAGTGCCTATCTGCAAGCACAAGGATCCAGGTTTGATCCTCGGTACCGCATGCCACGCTGGCCCTGGGACCCTGGGCATGGTGGTACATGCCTGTAATCCTAGTACTGGGGAGGCTCAGACAGGAGGATCACTGCAAGTCTGAGCTGTGTAGTGAGACCCTGTACCAAATAAATAAATGAAGAAGAAGAAGAAGAAGAAGAAGAAGAAGAAGAAGAAGAAGAAGAAGAAGAAGAAGAAGAAGAAGAAGAAGAAGGAGAAGAAGAAGAACACGACGACGACGATGACGACGACCAACCTAGAAGATTGGTCTTAACAGGACTACTAAGACTTCCAATCAGGAAGATTAGAACTGAAACTTCCCACACATCCTGCGTCCATAGCTTAACCAAAGACCAGAAGGTCTTAGTATATCTAGATCGGTCCTCTACATCCTCACAGCCCAGTGGTTGCTCTATGGTTCAGAGAAGCAGTCACATTGCTACTATTTTGGAGTAAGAAAGCTGTCCAGAAACCCCACTATAGAGGGCAGGGGCACAAAGGTTGTGTTCTGATTATATCACAACTCTGATATTTTAGACAATTACCCAGAAGGATACAAGGATTTCAGTCACTCTGCATCCTCACCAACACCTGCCATTGTCTGTCCTAGTCATCCTCGTGACTATGAAGTATTTTCAGATTGTTTATGTCAGTCCACATGGTCCTTCACAGTAAGATGTACCCACTACTCCCTTGTTTCTGTTCATACCCCTGTCCTTATTGTCCTGTTACCAGCCATACTCCTTACTCCTAGAGCAAGAGTCCTGGTTAATGCTTTTTCTTTTAGAGACAGCAAGATAGCTCTGTGGACTAAGCACCTGCTTAGGCAAACACGAGGATGGCAATCAATCCCGACACCATATTCTGTGCCAGCTCCACCCCCAGCATGCTGAGCCGCTGACCGAGTCAGGGCATGGTGGCGCACACCTGCACTGGGGAGGCTGAAAACAGGAGGATCACTACAAATCCTGGCTGTGTAATGAGACCCTGTACCACATACATTAGAAACAAAAACATACACTGGGTGTGGTGGCGCAAGCCTGTAATCCCAGCACTTGGGAGGCTGGGGCAGGAGGATTAGTGTGAGTTGGAGACCAGCCTGGGCTACAAAAGTGAGCTCAAGGCCATCCTGAACTGCATAGCGAGACCCTGTCTCAAAAAGACAAAAAACAAAACAAAATAAAATTTCTTTTAATATAGGTCTAGGAAAAGGATTAATATGCAGCAGGGCCTTTCTGTTCAAAGACACTTCCAGAAATGAAACCTAGAGTCTCACCATGTATCATCATTGACAGCTCAACATGCACACCTGGTTTTAATCATCAGGGGCATTAACCACTTGCTCAGAGTTGTTGCAAAACTAGCCTGTTCTTATTAGAATTGTATGACAAATTATGTGTCATTGTATTTTGAATTTGGACAATGAACAGTCATATGGAAATTCTCTTACATAAGTACCTCCACAGTGGCCTCGATTTGTCTCTTGCTCACAGGACCTAAGATATTTACCATGCAGCTCTGGATAGAAAAGCCTTTCTGACCTCTATTTTAAGAGGGTGGGGACATAGGACTTCCAGCCTGCTCTACATTGGCAATATCTCATTAAATTTGTATTACCTAATTTTCATCTTTAAACGAGAATGGTAAGACCTTAGAGGATCTCAGGCAAGATATTTGTATATAGTCACATTTTCAAGCAAGTTCAATTGTGCTGACATTGATTGTAGTAATAGAAACTGGGCAGTAGCTAAGCCAGGCTAGAAGGAGTTGTGCGCCCAAACCGTGACACGCACACTCACTTCATAGCCTCCTATGCCACCAAAGTGGTCTCCCGCAGCCTTTTTTTCTTTTTTTTTTTTTGGCTGGACTGGGTTTCAAACTCACGACCTTGCACTTGCCAGGCAGGCACTTGTGCCATGGAGCTATCTCCCCAGCCCCTCCCGCAGCTTCTAAGCTGCAAGCTTTTCCAGTGTGAAGAAAAGTTTCAGTCTCTGTGTAGACTGACATTACTACACAGGACTAGACAGACAGCCAGAAGAGACCACAGGCACCACGGGCTTAGTCAGGAGAACTGCATTTTAGACACAGGTGGAAACTCCAAAAGTTAGCTACTGGGGGCTACTTATAAGCTACCTCCCCTGAGAAGTGGCAGATGAAGTGGCAGGGGTGGAGAGATGCAAAATCACCTTCTAGGTCACTAGGTCACTAGGTATCACTAAGAACCAATTGACCAAACTTTCTCCATGAGACCCGGGCTCTTGTCTCGATACTTACGCCTTGGTAGCTTGAAAGAGTAGATTAAGTTATTATCTTTCCTTCTGATCAATCTTCAGATTAAAGATTTTATTGTCTGCAAAATCCATAAAGATCAATTAAAGAGAAAGATAGGACATAAAACTTTGTTTTCTTCTAAGGAAGAGGGACTTTGTTCTTAGATCTTTGAACACAGAAAAGTAAAATCCCCAATGGTAAGCTTTGGAATGGATCTGGCATATGCACTCCTCGCTTCAATGGAGTATATACATCTAAGTACTGGCTACTATCTTGAATAATGCCGATGAGCCTATAGCTCTTTCTCATGTATTTAGTACAAGGTCTACAGGGTCTCACTACATAGATCGAACTTATAGGGATCCTCCTGTTTTCAGCCTCCCAAGAGCTGGGATTGCAGGCACACACCACCGTGACCAGTCTCAATTGCCATCTCAGCACACCCTGTGGGTGGGGCTGGCCCAGCACACCAGAGATCGAACCCCAGCCCTGTGCCTGCCTAAGCAGATGCTTTGGTCTGCTGAGCTATATGGCTAACCCGAACCTATAGCTCTTACAGTCCTAACTAACTGAGCAGTTCTAAAGCATAACAAGGACATGACATAAAGATAAGAAGTCAAGGTTAGGGACGTCATGCAGGGTTAAAACATTTGCCAGTAAGTGTAAGGCCTTGGGTTCCATGCCCAATACCACCACTCGCATGCATGCATGCATGCACACGTGTGCACACATGCACACATGTACCACTTGTTTTTGTTTTTATTTTTTTTAAATAATCAGTTATTTAGCTAGTAAGAACTTTGGAACACTAATTTATGAGAATAACTCCATTTGTCAGAGCAAAAATGGGTCACAAGTAGCCCTGGAGCTGAGGAACAGCTTTGATTTTTGTTAAAATCTGTGAGTTCACTACTTTTCAGAGCATTGCTCTGAAATCTGATATCTCTCTTTCTCGGTGTTGAAGATCTCACTCTCCTGATGTCTGGGTTTCTGCAGCTTCTTCTTCTTGAAATAAGCATCAGTGAGGTGCTTGGAAATTTTCACTTTGCTGATATCAATTTTTGTAGAGGTGACAATGGCAAATTTCTGGTGTGTTCTTTGTAGAGAAACACGGTTAAGGCTAAGAGGCTCAGTCACAAGTAGCAAGCCACTGTCCAACTGTTTCAGGAAGACCACTCTCTTGCCTCTGTGACACCTGGTGAGGGTGATCAAGACGGTGCCACGAGTGATGCTGGCTCGAAGTTTCCTCATGTGCTTACTGAAGGGTTTCTTGATGTGGCTCAAAAGCTTTTGGGGCACATCTTCAGCAGGGCAGTATCTGGGCATTTTTCGAAGCTTAACCACCTGGATACCTCCATTCTTATTCCTCTTTTTCCTCTCAACCTTTGATTTAGCACTATGTACTTTCTCTTGCACAAAGCCTTTCTGGAATACATAGCAGATCGGGAGTATCTACCAATTCCTCTTAGTAGGACAGGATTGCGGCTGCAGTGGGGCTGCAGGCCCTTCTTGGGCCTTTTTGCCTTCTCCACCTTGCCCTTTTTACTAGTACCATTGGCTGAAGTCTTCTTGGCTTTGGGTTTCTTCTCTTTAGTGTCTGCTTCTCAGTTTTTTCACCTGCCATCTTGCAAGATGGGAAAGAACCACATCACTTGTTAAATCAAGTAAATCTGTTTCCAAGACCTGTTTGAAGCTGGAGAAATTACTCTGAAAGTGTCTGATGTTGCCGATAAGCATTAATCTGAGTCTCAAGGAAATGCCTTGTGTTTCTCTGCAGCATCCCAAGTTAGTAGCTGGGGATAGCATAGCTTAGAATAGCGACAGCTCTAACAATTAGAATTTTGGTGTCTTGGGTTTTGCCGCTACAGTTAGTGGAGACTTCCACAGGACACAAAGGGAGGCAGTGGAGAATGATATTTTTAATGTACTATAAGACAACTTGAAAATGATGGTTCTGTATATTTAGCACAAATGCTCTTCAAAAATGACAGCAAAATACAACATCTAGAGCAAAGAAAACCTCAGCAGCAATTTGAGCCAGAAAGGAAATTATCCCAGAAGGAAGATCTGTGAAAAATGAAGAGCAAAAATGCATAAGACTTCCCACTCCAATAATCAAGCTCTCATTCTCCAGCTACTGGTCATACCCCAGGGTCAATCGATCATATTATAGGAACTATTATTCATTGATTTCCTAGCTTCCACAAACCTCGAATGCAACCACCCTATCAGCTCCTTTCTCTCCAAGGAGCCTTATAGCCATTATTGCAAGGGGAATAGGTTTTTCCCAGAGAACCCATGAAGGAGACAGAATCCCACCACCAGCCAAACCAAGCAGAAGCTGCGAGGTGACCTCTTTCACCATTGCTCAGAAGGCAGTCAGAAACCCTCTGTAGTTTGACTCAAATTCCTGATTATTTCACCTATGAGTTTTTGGCATCAACAAAAAAAAATCCACTTACAATCAGTCATATAGTTTGGTTTAAGAACAGCTGAGTGTGTGCTGACCCCACCGCCAGGGCACATTGAGATAAACAATTGAGACTAGGTGTGGGGGTGCGTGCCTGTAATCCCAGCACTTGGGAGGCTGAAAACAGGAAAATCGCTATGAGTCCCATCTACGTAGTGAGACCCTGTAGACCCTGTAGATCCTATACCAAATACATAAAATAAAATAAAGTAATTCTTTTATTTTTATTTTTTATTTTTTTATTTTTATGGCAAGCTCAGCCTGTCCTGGGCATGGGGCTGGCGCAGCATGTGGTGCCGGGGATCAAACCACGGTCCCTGCAGTTGCCTAAGCTTTCCTAAGCAGGCACTTTAGACCACTGAACCATCTTACCAGACCCTAAATTGTATTTATTTATTTATTTATTTATTTATTTACTTATTTATTTTGGTAGGACTGGGGTTCAAACTCACAACCTTGCACTTGCCAGGCAGGCACTGGTGCCACGGAATTATCTCCCCGGCCCCAAAATAATTCTTCATTAACATTAAAAATCAAGGTGTGCAACACTAAGGGGGATAAAGATAAATTTAGGCTTGTTTCCTGTTGGCCACATCAGAATTGGAGGGTATTGGGAGATTTTGTCCGTGATATACAAAGCAGAGATGTTACCTAGAAAATGTAAGGAATATCTGCAAAATGAAACAGAATGCCAACAGGATATATGACATGCATCAACAGTTCATGAAAGGAAAAAGCAAAATCACATTACTTATATGCACAGTATCTACCAATGAAAACTATGTGTTTCCAATGGTAATCTCTTACAAAGTTGGGGTGAGAAGGAAGTGGCAGGCCCACCTCTCCCTTGAGTCATAGAGCTGGGTGATCTCTCACATATCCCTGTGCCCTACAAGCACGTGGCTCGGTGGACCCCTCAGACCTCAGGCACACAAGAGACCTAGAGAGGATCTCGGCCTTAACTGCATGGCCATGCAAGCACGGCATGGTGACTGCTCTGATGGCATGCCGCTCCTCAGGAGGAAGTTGCCTAGACGTAGGGCAGCAATGGGACTGAGTCTCAGAAGATTGTAACCAGAAGAAACAGGCATGTAAAACCATTTGCATAGATGAGCACTGAGGACTGATCTCTTTAGGGTGAAAGTACCAAAGTACAATGCTCAGGGAAGCCAGAAGAATGGGGACAGAAGACATTACAACAGGACAACATCTGAAGGGTATCATAAAAATCCCTTAGCTATGCCCTCAAATCATTTCTGAAGTCTTAACTCCATAACAGCAAGGTAGAGTTCAGGGAAGTATGGCAGACACAGATAGCTTCCCAGATCCCTGCCCAGGAATGGAGCTTCTCCCAATCAGCAGCAAAAAGCTGGGGGCAGCCTCTTACAGAACTGCTCCAGGAGAAGAGCCCCCTTACTACAGACTGACCAATGCAGGTGTAGGAGACCTGGCATTTCTGTCCCAAGCTGGGACAGCTCTTAAGAACTATCCAGTTTCAAATGCTTCCTACTGGGTTGGGTGGACTCAGTGGAGACTACATCTCAGCTCGTCTCTGCCCAATCCTGTATCCCTTTCTTCTCTCCTATAGGCATTGGCCCAAGAAAATACCTTAAGCCTTCTGTGTGTGAATTTCCAACTCTAAGTCTGCTTCCTAAAGAACTTAGCCATGGCTCCTCAGCATCCTAGAGCAGGGCAAGCAGAGGCACCAGCCCATTCTTACCTCTCTTTCCCACAGGGATTTCTACTTCCAGCATATGGACTTCAGTACCCTCCACGCCACCCCATCCTTCCATAGTGAGCTGAGAATCCTGGCTGTGCAAAGAAGGACACAGCAACCTTTAAGTCCTGCTGCCAGAGTATCCCAGGACCAAAATATGGGTCAAAAGATGTCGTTGGGCCCCAAACCAATCCCTAGTAGATTACTAGTCTCAGAGCTCAAGCCTTGCAGAGAGACCCAGATTTCCAGGACTCTATGCTGCCTGAAATTGGCTGTCTAGTACTTGAGATCCTCAGAACAGCCACACATGAGAACTTCTATAAGAGAATGGAAAGACATTTTGATGAAACTAGCCTAGATCATACCACTTAGATCCTAGAATCACAAATCCATATGCAACATGGGCAAGAGCAGACCTTATACCTTTTACTAACTGGCCTCAAACTGGAGTCGTTGATCACCGGGAATTATTAATGTGAAGTCCTCGGGAGGACATCAGCTCAGCAAGGAAGCCAGGGCCTTTGAGGAAGCCGGGCTGAAGAGGTGTGTCCTACCCAAGTCAGAGCCGTTCTTGCCCTCACTGACACAGTGAATTCTAATACCAAGGTCATGGATAAAAGAACCCATCCAAAATCTTCTTAAACATAAAAGAGAAGGCTGGACATGGCGGTGCAGGCCTGTAATCCCAGCACTTGGAAAGCTGAAGCATGAGGATTGCCATGAATTAAGGCCAGAGTAGGCTACATAGCAAGCTCAAGGCCAACTTGCACTACAAAGCAAGACCTTGTTGCAGAAGACAGAGAGAGTCAAGGATCTGGGAACTCCACAGAATGGGGAATTCAGGAGGCAGCTGTCTCATTTGGCCTTTGCCTGGCTCTCCTAACATGGACCCTCTACCTAATGAGTGAGCCAAGCTGAGAACTGAGTGGACCGAGAATTTTCAGTGTGCTATGGTGAAGGTGGACCCTCCATCTCTTTCTATTTCAAAAGATGTGGGAAGGAGCAAGACCTATCCTTGTTGCACCCAGACTTCACAACGGATCCTATCCCACACAGACAACAGCTCTGTGTGACTCAGAAGGCTCCACTCTTAGAGGGGTCCCGAGTCACATCCTGGAGACCTTAGGGTCCTTTCACTACATAAGAGGTATTTAAATGAATACTAGCTCCAGTGTGTGAGGAGGTTGAAATCTTCACTCCCTTCCCCACAAAATAATGACTGATCTCCCAGGACTAGAGAGCTGCAATCCTAGAAAAAAATACCATGAGCCCCAAAACTGAAAGAGACAAACACAGATGCAAGCAGGATCAGCTCATCTGCAGAAGCTGCTAGAAACAGTAGTTTTGACAAAAATAATCTGGTAATAAGGGGTAATTCATTCTAGGAGCTGTAATGATAGGGGTTGCATACTTTTGTGTGTTTTGCCTCCAGGAAACTCACAACACACTCACAGTAAAGATTGGAGAAAAATTCCCTAACTGAAGCAAGGGGGAGAGGAAAGAGTAACCATTTGAAATATGCTCAGCATTATCCATGGCAGAGGTCTGTCTTCCAAAGACGATAAGATTTCTAGAGTCCCTGACCTGCAGGAAGGACTGCCAGCCAGGTTCACCCACCTCCAGCCTTTCTGGCTCTCTCAAGAGCAAAAATTCTCAGGTGTGCTTCAGGCCCACTACAAGTCTGAAATCTTATCCTATGATACAATACGCTCCCTTCTCCTTACCACATCAGAGCTTCTGTATAGCAACTGATTACAGCTGAAAGTGTCCCAGGACAATGACTATCTAAAGAGGATTCAGAGGATCCATAACTAGGAATCCAGAGCCTCTGGTCCCTACAAATACCACTGTGTTTATTCAAGCTCCTGGAATGAAGCATAGAAACCTTTGCACTAAAACCTAATAACGTTGGTTCCTATTACCAAGTAGGTGGTGTCCAGCTTTTACTAAAAATTACAAGACACACATAAAGACTTGACAATGGAGCAAAAGAGATGAGCAGCTGACAATTGGAGGGCAGGCCTTAGAGTTATCAAATATAGGATTTAAGACAACAACTGATAGAAAGAAGTAACACACAAGAAGCATGCAAGTAGAGAGATGGAAGCTCTAAGAAAGCAAAGGCTAAAATCCAGACACTAACAAATGGAGCAGGCTTTGGGTGGGTTCAGAACAGATACTACTAAGGAAAGATTATGGAGCCTGATGCTGTAGCAATCAAACATTCCAAAACTAGAGTGCAAAGAAAAAAAATTAAGCTGATGGGGACTTATGATATAGAGGTTCAGCTTCCCAAATCCAAGCAGGCCCCCTGAGTTAATCTCCTTTTCCCATGGACTCAGATGCAAAAGTGTCCCCAGAGATAGACATGACACCTGGACCACCTATATATCAAGTTCTTCCCAAAGTCCTGTCTGTGGGCAAGAAGCCATTTGGAAAATTGACAGACTGACTTGCTATGATTTGTGTCCAGTTGTCCCCCCAAAGACTCATGCAGTCATGAGGTTAGGCTTCTACAGTTTGTGATTAATTCATGATCAAATGCCGGGATTATGGTTGTGAGTGTTACACCCACAGACAGCCTGAACACGGAATAAGGAAGGGAGAGAGGCTTGCTGGCTGCCACAGCCGCTGCTGCTCCCTTGGCTCTTTGCTGTTTGAACTGTTGCTCTCTGCCTTGGAGCCAGCTGAGTATGGACTGAAACCTCCACTATGATATAAATACCTTTCCTTCCTTAACTTGGGGTGTTGGATATTTTCACTCAGCAACAAGAGAAAAGTAACTGAGACATAAACCGTATTTCTTCTTCCCCAATATCATCAGCTCATCCAGAGGATCACAGGTCCAGAAAGACTCAGGAACAGAGACTGCTTCATGCCTCAGGCAACAGCCTTTCAATACAGACAAAGAACTGGAATCATAAGTCACTTAGCACAGCAGAGAATAAGCATGGGATCAAAGTATGGAAACAATAATCAAGAGTTTTCCAAATGAAACACAATCCCCATGACCCAAGTAGTCCAGAAAAACTGAAGCCAAAGAGGTTAAAAGTATAAATACAATTTTTAAAGCCAAAAAGTAAGAAACTCACAGAAAAAAAGCAGTAAGAAAAAATCTGATCTCTCGAAAACAGGAACTAGAGGATAGTTGAATCGTTTCACTGTACAGAGAGAGGAAATCAACCCAGAGCCCTGCACCTGAAAAAGATGGGCTTCAGAAATGAAAGTGAAGAGAGATACTCAGACAAAAGCTGTTCAAGACACCACCAGACATCCTGGCTACTGGAGAAGTTCCTCAGACAAAAGGTAGCTCATTCCACGTGGAATTCTATGTCATCTGGAAAGAGAAGGTCACAAAAGAGAGCTGAGATTCAGAGGCAGCATCTTATGCATGCAACCATGGCTATGACAACACCAAGCTTAACCACAGCATCCTTGGGCTGACCAACTGCAGCTTGACAATGGACCTCTCTTTGTGGCCAGTGCCTCACTGGATACCCAGCTACCCCTAGCCTCCTTCTACCAGGTGGCTCTAGCACTTGCGGTCCAAGTGGACCACAAAAAGACCCCATGTGACTGTCACAGTCTCTCATGAAAGCAGGGAGGTTTAACAGTCTAGGTCACTAAGATCTGTGCCCAGAGTCCCAGCTGGTGAACTGTAACCTGGGCTCCCTTCCCCAGTAAGCGGCACCTGTCCATGTCAGCAGGAGGTGGCCTGGCGAGCCAGGAAGGCATCATCTTACACTCACTCACGACCTGACTTGACCTACAAATTCTCAAGATGAGAAGAAACAACTTAAAGAACGAGAAAATTTTAATATTAAAAGCCCAGACCTTAATATATATAATATATAATATAATATATAATATATATTAATTATATGTAATATATTATATATATTAATTTCTGCAGCATATATATATGTATATATGAAGCTCCTAAGATACATTATGAGACCAGAAAGTGAGACCATCGCCTGTGCTTAGTACAGACATCTGCGGGTGGCAACGAGGGAGCCTCTCAGTACTCCCAGGTTTTTCCATACAAAGACATACTTCGGGTTCATTGATGTCTCCTTTCCAAACATAGGCACAGATACTGCAATCTGACCAGACGCACTCAGGAGAAATCCTGAGTAAGAACTAGCTAACCTGCCTGGCCCCTTTTCTGCCTGTACAGCAAGACACAGAGTCCGACACTCGCTTGTTCTCCTTGCTACCCAAGTGCCATTAACAGTAATGAGACCAACAGATAAGGGCTTCCTCCACCCTCCTCCTTAGTCTCCAAAGGCATCGGACCTGTCCCAAATGCTGCATTTCCTTAGATTTCTTCGCATGGATTTGGGGTTTCCCAAGGGATCTCCTAGTCCCTTCTATTCACTGTCATTACCAAAGACAGTACGGTCAAAGTCACCATCTAGTAGGGTATTTTTCTCTATTAAACTTTGAGGCAAGATTTGAACTCTTAAACCTAGCTATAGCAAGCTGAGGGGGAGGAAGTGCCGAGAAACCTTCACATTGGTATGGGGGTGGCTCTGGCACAGGCAGGCAGCAGCTTGGCACAGCTTGGCACAGCAGTGGAGAAGGGGAGGTCTTGCCCCCAGGAAGTGATGCAGTAGACACACATCTATGGTCTTTTTCTATATGTTCCACCTGAGGCTTGGCTTCTCTCCTCAACGAATCCCTAGGAATTAGGGGAGGAAGTAAGGACAGAAGCCAGCACCCCATGGAAAAAGAGATCCAGCCAGTGAGATTTGGGGGGCATGATTACCTCAATTCCATTGATGAGGACAGAGCAGAGGGGTTAGGACAGGTGGCCCACAGCTTTAAAGGAGGCTGCTAAACTAGTCATGACAAGAGTTCATATGGAAGATACTACTACTGTGGGAGGGGAGCTGGCCCAACTATGGAGTAAGAGGGCTTCACTGAAGTAGGGATTGAGGAAAGCTGCTGGAAGGAATGGCAGGGCGGGCAATACGGGATGGTCTACCAGCACAGGACTCCATCGGTCACTTTCCCATTGCCGAGACAAAGTACTGGATACCATAACTTAAAGGAGAGGTTCAACTGGGCTTATTGTTTCAAAGAAATCAGTCCTTGGCTTGGCTAGTTCCCAGACAGGAAGTGTGAAGCAGAGTTGCTCGCTTCCTGGTAACTGGGGAGCAAAGCTGAGGAAGAGAGCCAGAGAGAAGGGCCAAGGGCTACACACAGACCCCAGGGCCAGGACTCTGTGACCTGCCTAGGCATGCCTGAAAGTGTGCGCCTCCCATCACTGGGGTGGTCCCCTGCCACACAAGCTGGCAATCTGCCCTAACTGTCGCACATCACAAGTGAGACAGACACCCTGGAGAGAAGCCTTATGGGGAGAGGTAATCGCTGACGGGGGAACACTTCAGAGCTTAATGACCAAAGACAGAGTAAGAAGATCCACAGAAAGGTGAAAACCCCATGCCCTAGAGGAGTTGCCTTGATCCGCCACACTTCAATACCCAGGAACAGACAGGTGGCAGGTGAGGCTGGTAACTCTGGGTGAGAGGAGAGAACCGATCCTTCGTAGATGGCAGGCTTCCAGAGAATAGAGCCAGAGAGGTAGCACTTAGGGGACACACAGGAATTTGCCCTCACCTGGGGACCCTGCCCCCCAAGAGAATAGTAGAAATCCATCACAGGAACAGGATATGAGGCTGAGGGGGATGATATTCTACCCAAGACAGGAGCACCCTAATTCCCCAGAGCAGCCCCACCTGCAAGAGGAGGACTTGGAGCCAGGGCAGCCCATAGGAGGTGCCACTTTAAACACTTGACGCCCTTTAACCAGTTGCTCACATGTGATGTGGGAGGTGACCCAAGGTTCCCTCCTGCAGCCTTGGCTCTGGCCACACCCACCTCTTTCCTGCTCTGCGACCTAAGGCCCATTGTACCATAGTGCCCCCATCCACCCCCAATTTGACCACTGTTTATTCATCTTCTTCATAGGATCCTGCCCCACTAGTGGCCTGTGGGCTGGGTAAGGTCCCTGTCTGTCCATCCTGACCCCAGGAGTCTTTTCGTGAGGGATGAAGGGGAGGTAGTAGGACACACCAAGCTCTTGTCACCCACGGGAGTACTCTAAGCTTTTGCCTGGAAGCTCTGCCCTGAGCCACCAGGCCAGGCCAGGCCAGACTACAGAGCCTAGACCCAGTCATTTGGATGATCAGAGGCTGCTAATAGCTTCCTGACCAACCAAGCCAGGTTCAAGGCCCTGAACGACTTCCCAGGATGCTGGCCTCCTGCAAGAAAACCCTTTGTTTCAACAGCCAGGCCAGAGTACATGTGCCCAGGCCCAGCAATGGCCTCTCTGGGGATCCTGCCTGGGACAGCGCTTCCATCTTCCTGCTTCTCCGCCCTTCAGCAGGGCAGCCATGCAGAGCTGTGAGCTGGGACTTCTGCCTTCTTCCCAAGCAACTGCTCATCGGAGCAGCTTACTGCCCATCTTCCTCAGCTGATCCTCCTCCCCATGAACCCTACCAGGGTTTCGCCCTGAGCTAACCCAGGGTTGAGTGCTTAACCCCAGCCAGAAAGGCAGTCGCCAAGTCAGCTGTCTCCTCTCTGCCCAGAGCAAGCCCAGCACCTGCAGGGAACACCAGGCCTGGTGGTGAGAACTCTCACCCAGATCTTCATCCCCCTCAGCCATCAGCAGCATGTACCCCTGGGGATGTGGCACTCCTGAAACCAGGAGCCCCCTCCAGCCCCAGCTGGGATGGGCATTTGCCAGGCAATCATTCCTCCTTGCCTGCGGCAGGGGGCCCAAGAGCCTGTCTGACCTCCTCAGACATACATCACTTCAGCACATCACCCAGGGCATGCTGGAAGCCTGGGATTCAGGTAGATGGAGTCACACTCCCCAGTGCACTGTGGCAGGCAGCCCAGCCCAGCCCTGCACAGGGGTTTTATGTGGATCAGCTGTTGCTACCTTGTGGCATCCGTTAGAGTCACCTGGAGGCCTTGTTAAGCCAGACTGCCAAGCCTGCCCCAGAGCTCCTGATTCATTAGGTCTGGCACTAGAGAATTTGCACTTCAGACGTGGCCCGGGGTGGGAGTCTGTGGCTCACAAATTGAGAACCACTGTTCCACAGGCTGCAGAGATGTGAAGGGCGGTGCTTGCTGCAGGGAAGCATAGCAGGGGCTGGAGCTGGAATCAGCCTTGATAGTTGGGGACTTGATTCCTTAGGGTGGTTCAGGGGTGGGGAGATAGCTCGGCAGTCTAAGTACCTGCCTACAAGCACAAAGACAAGGGTTCAATTCTTCATATAGCTCTGGAACACTGAGAGGGTCATGCAGGCTACTAAGGCCAGGCATGGTAGGACATGCCTATAATCCCAGCCCTGGGGAGGATGAGACAAGAGAATCACTGTAAGTCCAAACTGTATAGCCAGACCCTGTAACAAATAAATAAATAGAAGACTAAAAAAAATTTTTGGAAGCCAGGTCTGCTTGATTTTCTGTTTATATGTTTGGTTTTTTCAGTACTGGGGCTTGAGCCCAGAGCCTTTGGAGAAAGCTACACTACCAGCCCTTTTTATTTATTTATTGTTTTTTATTTTGCGAATGAGTCCTCCTAGGTTGCTAAGTTCCCCAGTCTCCCTGCCTCAACTTCCCAGAGTGAAAACCAGCGCTGAAAGCCAGTCCAGGGCCGTTAATGTTTTATTTTGGGTTTAATTGACACCTGAGAATAGACATACATATTTATGGAGTACAGCAAGATGTTTTGATATGTGTGTACATATCGGAACAATCAGGTCTCAGCAGGTCGGGATCGAACACCAGCCTCTGTGTTCTGCCTAAGCAGGTGCTTTAATCTGCTGAGCTATCTGGCCAGCCCCCATTCTAGCTATTTGGAGGTGCAGTGTTATCAACTGCAGTCACATTGGTGTGCAATAAAATGTCACTCCCCCATCTGAGTGCCATCTACACAGGAACATTTTCCCCTTACGGTAACTTCACATCGTTGACCAGTCTCTCCCCATCTCCCCCACCCCCAGCCTCCAGTTCCTGTACTTCAGCTTCCCCTGTGAGATCAGCTCTTTTACATCCCACAAATGAGTGAGAAAATGTAGTACTATGGTCCTGAAGGGAGTCAGGGTCCCTAGGACCCTGGCAACCCCCACAGTTTTACTATCTCTTGGGCATGGGAAGCCAGTGCTTGGTCTCCCCAGATCTAGGTCCTAGCAATGGGGAAGAAAGACAGGCAGTATGGTTGTGCTGAGCACATCGTGGGTTCTAGGCCAGGCTCTGTCTCTAGCTCCCATAGGGTCACAAGCAATTCACATGCCCTCCTTGAATTGGTCTTGCCTGGGTGCTGGCATCAGATGACATTTTCTATAAGGAGCCAAGCAGACATTTATTGAGCACTATCTGTATGCCGCACTCTGTGCTAGGAGGGAAAGGTCAGTTGTGCACACCCCCCGCTGCTGGTGGGGAATGACAGCAAAACCGCGACCCAGGAGCCTAGAGCAGAGGTAGGGGTCAGGGCTACTCTCTGCGGATCCTGCCAGTCTGTCCCAAAGACAAGAAGATGGTTGGCAGGGAAGCTGATCCAGATACTCAGAGGCAGGTGGGCGGGTGATCCCCAGCTCTCAGACTATAGGGCTGAAAGTTTCCCCTTATCCCTCCAAGGCATCCCAAGGCAGGCTGTGAGCCCCTGAGAGCTTGATAGGCTTTTATTGTTTATACCAATAAAAGCGTCCCACAGCATGGGATGCTGATGTTCAGGCCACCCGAGGACTGAGGACCGGTGAAGCAAATTTGTGGGGCAGAGCCTAGATATTGAGAGGGCCGCTGTGCAGACTCCTCCAATGGCTGGGAACCTGATATTTCTCCAGAGGAAAAAAAGATTCCCAAAGAGCACCCCCTAGGGTGGGGGTATCCTGGGAAGGCAGAGCATCAAACGGCTGGAAAGAGCTGCGACCTCAGAGTCCATTCTGCTGCAGGATGCGACTTTAGGTGGGGACAGTGGTGGGAAGGCGAGGGAGAAGGGGAGCCCCAAGCTTCAGGTGAGAGTGACAAATGTCAGTGCCCACCCCTGCCCCTCACCACCAGACACCAGGCTCTGTACACCATGGCAAGTGGGCTGGCATCCCGGGACTGCAGAGTTCAGCTCGGCTCCTGCCCCCACCCTGTACAGAATTCTCGGCCCGTACAGAGGCCAGGTACACTTAGTACCTTGGCTGAGCTCAGCCAGGCAGAAGGTGCTGAGGGGCCAGGGAATTGGATAGTTGGAAGAAATTTGAACAAAACCACTTCCTGTTAAGTCCCAAACCTGGGCAAAAGGACAAGGGCGGGTGGAGTAAGCGCATCTATTTTTAATGTTCCCAAGCTCAAGTGTGAGAAATGGGAGCAGGGGTGATATGGAATAGAAAGCAGATGAAACATTGATAAGAACCATATTAATATTGCAGCAGAGGCCGGGCCACAGGTGTGGAGGAGAGAGGCCGGCTTCCTGGTGGCCCCTCCCAGCCGGAGTTTATTTGGAGAGGTGA
>PVKN010013887.1:0-19600 GCA_004027915.1 Capromys pilorides | reverse complement strand
TATTCCATTTTGTGAAAATACCACATCTTTTTCAACCATTCTTCAGATGATGGGCATTTTGGTTATTTCCAAGACTTGGCTATCACAAATTGTGCTGCTATGAACATAGGTGCACAAATATCACTATGGTATGATGTTTTCAGTTCTTCTGGAAAAATTCCCAGTAGGGGAACAGCTGGATTGAATGGGATTTCTAGTTCTAGTTTTTTAAGGAGTCTCCACACTCATCATTCATTTTTAATGAGTGACTATTTGTGTAAAGTGCAGTGAACTTTCACATTAATGGTCACTGTCACTTACTAATACTTTATTGAGTCTCAACGAAGTGCTATATGTAGTGCTTTTTTTTTTATTAGACTTTCTGCAAAGCTTTATTCCAGAGGGGCTCAGTCCTTCTTGGCAGCTGCCTGCCTCAAGGCAGCCAGCACGTTGCTAAGCTCCTCAGGCTTCCTCTTGGTGGGGATGTGCATGTGTGCATTGCCACCCTTTTCTTGATGAACTTGAGGGCGCGTTTGTCCTTGGAGACCTTGAGCAGCTCCGTGACATGCGGCTCGTAGAGGCAAAGCTGCACACCTCCTGGATCGTGTCCCTCATGGACTTGGTGTCCCCTCACCATGGCTGTGCTTGGGATTGCTCACATTCTTAGTCACCTTGTGTCCCTTGTTGAGGCCCACGGCCATGGGATAGCGCAGGGCCATGGCTACTGTTCTTCAGTGGTTGCTGTGGTGGAAGTTGTAGTGCTTTAACTTTTACTGCAGTCCTATAAATTAGGACTACATTTTGTTATTCTTCCTATTTTATACATAAAGGAAATTGAAATATGTAAAAGTTAAGTGACTAATTGAAGGACATATAACTGAATTTGAGTCCAGGAGGGTCTTAACTGCTTTTTTAAAAAAACCCAAAAACTAAGACGTGATGACTGACCTACAGCAATGAGTTGATAGGTAGAACAAATAATATTAAAAACTAGGGGTTAGGGAGATAGCTTAGTGGTCTAAGTGCTTGCCTGGCAAGCCCAAGAACTTGGGTTCAATCCCTGGTACCCCATGCTGTGCAGCACTGAAACTGGATATGGTGGCACATGCCTGTAATCCAGCACTGGGGAGGCTGAGGATCACAAGTCCAAGCTGTGTAGCAAGACCCTGTAACAAATAAATAGATTTTTTTTTTTTTTTGGTGGGACCGGGGTTCAAACTCACGATCTTACACTTTCCAGGCAGGTACTTGTGCCACAGAGCTATCTCCCTAGCCCTCGATTTTTTTTTTTTAATTAGAAATTAAATCTGCTTTTTAAAAAAATAAATAAAAAAAGAAATTAAATCTGCCTTATAGTCCCACCACTCTGAGAGGCTGAGGCAGAAGGGTCCTATTGTCTAACCTGGACAGCTTAGTGATTTAGCAATACCCTGTTTCAAAACACACAAATGAAACCTCACCTAAATACAACATAATGCAATGTAGATAAGGTTTAGGTATTTCAGGAAAAGCAGTGCTTATATTGGGGCTGGGGAAATAGCTCAGTAGAAGAATAGGTGCTTGCCTGGCAAGTGCAAGGACCTGAGTTCAATCCTCGCTCCCACAAAAAAAAAAGAAAAAAGTGCTTATATTTTAAGTTCATAATTTCAGAGTTCATAATTGTCAATATTTTTATGTTGATTATAACAGACCATTCCAAACCATTCTGGTTAATCAAGTGAATGCTCTACTTTACATTGCAGAAGGGGATTTTCAGTTTTAAAAACATGAGATACAGATTTTGTTTTTTTTTTGTTTTTTTGAGACAAGGTCTTGCTGTTTAGCTCAGGCCTGCCTTTAGGTCACTTTGTAGCCCAGGCTGGTCTCGAACTTGCAGGGATCCTCCTGCCTCAGCCTCCTGAGTGCTGAGCTTATATGCATGTGCCACCACGCTAAGCAAGATGTGGATATTAGTGTTTGATAATCTATGCAATTGAAGTTATTTTAAAAATTAGAAGCTTCCTGAATGAATATAATATAAATTTGTAGTTTTGTGTGAAATTTTTCACTGGAATTATTGATATTTTTAATATGAATATGTTTGTTTAATAGGCTCAAGTTGTTCCAGTAGTAGACAGAATTTGACGTTGTCTTTAAGTTCTGCCAAAGACAGAGGATCTCAGTCTTGTAACTATGCCAATGGAGGACTTTTCAGTAAATACTCAGGTTCTGCACAGAGTTTGGGCTCTGTAAGTAAAAATTATGTCACTAGTTTTCTTATGTTTATTTATTTTTATTACTTATTAGCTTAAATGTCTCATGCATGAAACTCTTTGTATTGAAAGAACCTTAAGAAAGCGTATAATTGAGTTTTTCCTTCAGGCAAGTAAGTTTCCTTTTGCCAATGCTTCCAAGTGTCTCTGAGTGAGTGGTGGAGTCCAGGGTCCTGGGAGGCGGCTTTGATGCAGGAGTGCTGCTGCCAGACAGGATCTGTGTGAGCAGCTCGCTGACGCAGCCAGACTTGCACGCTGTCTGTGTGGGCACCTCAGCCCCAGGTAGTAAGTGGTGAGCCAGGGGCTGCCCTGCTTCTTCAGTCTTACTAGAATATTGACTGACAAGTGAGGAAGGAAGTTCAGATTTGTTTAAAGCTATTGGAGTCTACTTAATTTTATAGATAGATAGGAAATGCACTTGCCCCTTAGTACACAAAAGGTAAGACTGTGTGCAGTGAGAAACGTATTCTCCATCCACTCAGTCCTGCTCCTTGGAGATGAGTATCAATAATTTCTTATGTGTATTTCTAGAAAGCACAGCACATGCCTCTATTAGCATGTGTTCATTTCTCCTGCTAATTTGCATGTCACCATGCTCTGTTTCATGTCTGCTTCTGTATTTCACTAGAATATATAGCTGTCCATCCTGGGTATAAGTGACATTCCTGTTTCAGCCTTCAGAGTAGCTGGGGCTATTACACTGTGCTAGCTGACTATGTCCCTCAGAAATATTCTAGATTTTTCAAGGCTCTTCCAGGGTAAGAACATCTAGATTAAAGTCTGAAGATTTCAGTTCTGTGAAACTGAGCAGAATAATGAAGATTATGCCTGGCCTATAATCTAGATTTCCTCAGAGTCAGAGGGTGCCTATTTAGAATATTCTCAACTGAAAGTTGAAGCAGGTTTCTGTTTGTTTGAGACAAGAGTCGTGCTATGTACTTCAGGCTGCCTTGAACTCACTGTGTAGCACCAGCTGCTGTCCTCCTGCCTCAGCCTCCTGAGTGCTGGGATTTCAGGTGTGCACAACAGTGTTCCATTTTTTCCCCTCTCAGGCAGTACCATAGATGCCCACGTTAAGGTCCTGATAGCAGCAATACTGAGGACGGAGCATGATCCATAGGACTTGGCAATGGGATCTGAAGGGTGAGGGAAGAGCCAAGGGTAGTGTGCACACCTGTGAGCCGAGCACTTGGAGGCTGGTGGCTGCAAGTGTGAGACCAACCTGGACTACAGAGTTAGACCTTGTCTCCAAAAAACAAAAATAAAATAAAATAGATGTAGGAAGATATCTGTGGAAGATGACTTAGTTTGTTTATTTATTACAAAAATATGGGAGTGGGAGTCATGTTAAGTAAGCTTGAGTAAGTAAGTTTTCCTGTGGGAAGAAGCCGAGGTCCTTTTATTTTTTTTTTAATATTTAAAAATATTTAATCAACATACAGCAAATATGCACAAAATTCGTACTTATTTGAATCTTTTTTTTCAGATACATCTCTCTTGTTTTTTATTTCTTCTAATTTTTCTTTATTTTTTATTTTTATTTATTTATTTGTTTAATTTCAAAGTACATTAGTAGTGCATTCACAATAATTGACACATTGCATACTGTTGTCCTTATAGTAGTTATATAGAGCACAGGGTATAGACATGATAAATTTTCTAATTGATATTGGTAAGGAAAGAAAGCAAAAAAAATTGTTTTTCTTCTCTTTGAACTAAGAGGAAGTAGTTGTATACATATTCCAATATTTCATAATTGCAGTGGGTTACCAGTGAAACTGGCCATGTTGAAGGCTGTTGATTTAAGCCTCTTACAGCTCATCATACTAATCTAGCTCTGCATTTTATGCCTCCTAGTTAAGCTTTTCTGCTGGGTGATCCAGGGCAAGTTAAAGCACAACCTGTTTAACAAAACTTTCATCTTTTGTATTTTCCAAGGTCAAATCCCCTCAGGATTAATTTTGGAACCATATACAGTGCTTTGTGGAACTGTTGTCAGTGTCAGCCATCGGGACAAGTCACGGCCATTGCTTGACTAGTGTGCTCTCTGTGAAAGCCTGAGAGAATGTTTTCTCCCTACGTGACTCTCCTTAGGCACACTATACTTCGTTTATCTCTTTCTTCTGAGGTCTCATAATCTCCTTGAACAGAAAATTTGGGAAACCACTGAGTTATAGGATGTTACAGCACAGGTTCTCTTATGTCCTAAGTCCTCACTGACCTTGAAGGGCTAGAGCCAAAATGATGTCTATCCTGGTAGGCCTTCTTTTTCTCCAATTTTTGGTCTGTTAACTTACATTCTCAACCCTCCAGCAGAGAAGCTTTGTGATACTATTATTCTATAACATAGGTAATTGAGTTTAACATCATTGTCTTTCTGAATATGAAACATCTTAAACTTAGCTTAAAATTGGTATTTTCCTTCAATCATTGATATTCTAATAAATCCCTACAGAATGTGATAAAAACAGTTACACGTTTTTACACAGACATTTAGTAATCCAGGGATGTACAAAATTGTAGCCTGTCCAGCCTATGGATTTCGCCTAGTCTCTTATTCTCAATTAATACCCTGTTTTTTTTTTATTGTCCAACTGAAGTCCTTTTGTGACAGTCACTTTGAGATGCCAGCAGAAAGACAAAGTGGAATTACCTGTAGCAAAGGAAACAAGGTTCTAGGTTTCCCAAAAGAAAATATAACTGGAAATGGAGTTTTGGTAGTCATCTGTGTTGAGGTGATGGAAGGGACTGACTTAGCAGGTCTCTCTAGGGAAGGACTTGTATGACAGACACGTTTAATTACCGTTTAACAGAGTTAGTGTGGTCAGAAGTTCTAAAATCATAGCTGACAGGATGGCACATACCTGGAATCCCAGCACTCAGAAAGTGGAAGTCACATGGCTGTGAATTTGAGGTCAGGCAGACTACAAAATGAGGTCCTGTTTTAAAGAATTGAATAAAAAAAAAAACAGGAAACAAAATTCTAAAAGCAGAATGAGCTAGCTACCACTTTGCCTGATTTTTGACCAAAATCAGTTTATGTTGAAAATATTTTTCACTTGTATTCTTTGGAAGGCATGAGGACTTGGAATACTTAGGGTCATAGGCATATTAACTTCAATCAAATCAGAATTATGTAAGATAGAAATTACATGGGTTGTTTTTACTAGTAATAGGATTTGTACAAATGCAAATGTAAAATTACAGATCACACTACATTACCTAAGAGAAATTTTGAAATAACATCTGTCAATCCGAATTTTAGGTCCAGAGTGTCAATTCTTGTCACAGCTGTGCTTGTGGCAATTCTAACTCCTGGGACAAAGCAGATGAAGATGATGTTAAACTCGTTAATATTCCCGTGACCACACCTGAGAACCTGTACTTAATGGGTAGGAATACTTTGATAAAATTTTAAAATATTGTGCTCATATTTAATTTGAATGTAAAAAGTTCTAAGAAAAGCAACTATGATTTTAAATGGTTTTTATATCTGTTGAATCGGGCTGGGTAGTACATAATACAGTACCAATCATACTAGTTTTCTTAGGGTGCTATAATATATTCTCATAAACACAGTGGCTTCAAACTATAAAATCTATTAGATCACAGTTTGGAGGCCAGAAATCTAAGCTCCTTATTACTGAGCTAGAATCAGGTGTCAGTACCTCTTGTGTGTATGTTGCCTATTACTTTGGAAGTTATGGAAAGCCCTTTCTGGTCCTTGTCATTATCCAGGAAGTTTATATTTGTGATCTCATGGAAAAGATATTGGAATCCCATCAAGTTAATTCCAATCTACCACTTCCACTGTGAGAATAAAGACAATAAAACATATTTACACTTATGGGGAGCCAGAAGGTCTTAAGTGCAGCCATGTGATGGCTCTCTGGAACAGAGACCTCAACCCAAGGCTGAACCTGGGTTTTAGTCAGTCATGAAGGACGAGTGGCTTGGGGATGAATGACTGAGAATGGCAGGAGGTAGGTGAGTACTGTGAGCGGGGCTAGGTAGGAGGCCTGTATTTACCTCTGCAATGTGCAGAGAGAAGAATATGCAGACAGTAATCTGCATTATACAATTGAGATAATAGCTAATGTTTTGGGATCTGGTGCTTAAGCTCCGATGTGTAAGTTTTCAAGCCCCAGGAAGTCATAGCCTCAATCTCCAGGCTCAATCCCAGCTGACAGTGTGGAGCGTTGGCTCCTCTTTCAACCTGGCTCATATTAAAAAAATAACAGATGGGGGTTTCCTAGGAAACACACCTGCTGTCTTCAAAGACTACCGCTAGGGGCTGGGGAGATAGCTCCGTGGCACAAGTGCCTCCCTGGCAAGTGCAAGGTCATGAGTTTGAACCCTGGTCCCGCAAAAAAAAAAAAAAAAAAAAATGTGTAAAAGACTACCAGCAGCACCAGCACCTGGGCTAGACTTATATGCATTGCTTAAAGTCAATTGAAGGAATAAGGAAAAGTCCTAGCCAGCTCTGTACATGGGAATAGAGTCAGGCACAGCCAAAATGGAGACAATTGCTCTTCTTTCAAGGAGAGTCACCCAGGTGGTCTTCCACAGAGGTGAGGGGAAAAGGCATTCCTTGCCTCATCCAGCGGCTGGTGGCTGCCACCATCCATTGTCTTGTGGCCCCATCTGTGTCTCGAATTTCATTGCACATTCTGCTCTGTGCATATCCAATCTGCTTGCACCTCTCTTAAGAGGACACCAGTAACTGGAGTCAGGATCTGCTAGATAATGTAAAACAATCTATGGGTAAGAGCCCTGTGGGGGGCTCTTACTAGTCACTCATCTTTTATTGCAAGAGATAATAACAATTGATGGCATTAAAAAGATCGGTGATGTATGTTTGACTTGCTGTTGTGGCAGTCTGAGTCATGTTTTGTAATGACACAATATATCTCCCAAGGAAGCAGCTTTTATCTTTGGGCAAGTCTGCTGCTGGGTAATTCTTCCTGTGCTCATCTAAAATAATTGGGTAGAAGAGCCGGGCGTGGTGGTGCACGCCTGTAATCCCAGCACTTGGGAGGCTGAGGCAGGAGGATTGGTGCAAGTTCGAGACCAGCCTGGGCTACAGATGTGAGCTCAAGGCCAGCCTGAACTGCATAGTGAGAGACCCTGTCTCCAAAAGACAAAATAAATAAATAAATAAAATAAAATAATTGGATAGAGAAGACACTAAGAAAAGAAATGATGAGGATTGGAATTAGGCTGAAAGGGTAGATATCGTATTTTTAACTGTTTGGCTGCTGCTATCACGCTCTTCGCATTTTTGGAGTAACATAAGAAGAGCATGATAGCGCTCCTTAGCAGTCAAACGGCTAAAATAGAATAATAGGTACAGCTGTTTTTTTCCCTTTATTTAATTTTATTTTGAAATGTAAAAGCAAGAACAAAAATCAGAAACAAACACAGAAACAGGGCAACATACAACAATACATATGTTACAGATTTTCAAACCAATAATAGTTGATTAACAATGGTTGATATATTATCTATTTTTATTATGGCTCTGATTAAGATATAGTTATGTAAGGTTGGACATATGGTTGCATATTACTTGCTTTCAAGAACCTTAAATTTTTGTTCTTGTCTTTTTTTCAAACTTTCAAAAAATATTTTGTTTTAAAGAGAGTTAGTAATAATTGATATGACATTACAAATGGTACACATTTAGAAGACCAAGAGAACAGGTATTCAAGGATGATTTTTGGATTACACGTTGGGTACTATTTTGTAAAAGCGTAAATTTTTAGAATGAAATAGAAGGAATGTTTCAGCCACAGAAAATGAACAAGAAGAACAAGACTACATTGCATTTGAAGATTTTGTTCAGGGTCCTAGATTCTACAGATAATTGAAGAAGTAGTGACCTTAGAGAAGACAAATTCTTTACATACTGTGTCCTGAAAACATTTTGAGAATGTCTCCTCTGGATTTTTTTTTTTTTTTTTTTTTCATTTTGAATTCATAGCAGTCCTCCTGCCTCAGCCTGCCTTGTGTGCAGGCCACCATGCCCTGCTTGTCTGTATGCTTGAACAGCTTTTTAAAGACCTTTTTGCTTTATAAGTGCACAAAATTTGAAGTTTTAATATATTTCAATTTTGCTTGAAGTACATAATTACTTTAATAAGCCTTTCCTTTTTCACTTGGCAAAAAAGTCACTTTTTTTCCCCTTTGATAAAAATTTTCTCTAAGGAATAAAATGAAATCCGTGCATGGGCTGTAGACCACCCTTTATGAGTATCTTGCAGATTTTTAATTCTTTTTTTGTTTGTTTTTTGGTCTTTTTGAGACTGGGTGTCATGCAGTTCAGGCTGGCCTTCAGCTCACTTTGTATCCCAGGCTGGTCTTGAACTTGCAAAGATCCTCCTTTTTCAGCCTTCCCAGTGCTGGGATTACAGGTGTGAGTCACCATGCCCAGCTGCAGATCTAGTCAACATCTCTCTATCTAATCAGCAAAATGAAATAATTGTGCTATAAGACATCATTTGTTTTTCTGAGACAGGATCTTACTATGTAGCTTTAGCTGGCTTTGAACTCACTCACTGTGTAGCCCAGTCTGCCTCAAACTCATAGCAGTCCTACCTCAGCCTCCTAATTGTAGGGATTATAGGCATGCACCACCACACCTGGTGATAAACAGTTCATTTTGGAATTTTATGCTACTGTCTCAGGTTTACTACTTTATTCTGACAGTTTACAAACCTGTTAGAAGTTACAGTTTTTCTATTTAGAAGGACATTTTAAAATATAGTTGTATGACTCTAAAAATTAACCATTAATGTTGAACTTTTGGTGAGTTAATAATGTTCTAGAAAAATTCTTAGTATTATATATACTTGAGAGTTTTTTGTGTTTCTTTTGGTTTGTTTTTTGAGACAGAGTCTCATTAAATAGTTTAGGATGGTCCTGAATTCACTATGTACCTGAGGTTGGCCTTGAATTTAGTCCTCCTGCCTCAGCCTCTTGAGGAATTCAAGACCAGTCTAGACTACAAAATGAGCTCAAGGCCAGCCTAAACTGTATAACAAGACCCTGTCTCAAAAAGAAAAAAAATTGTTTGGTATTTGGTGCCAAAATTACAGGGAGACTGTGCTGTTACTGATATTGTATGAAAGCATTCCAGACTCTAGATAATTTTATTTCGGCCTTGGTTTTCCTTATTTATGATTTGTTTTTTCTCTCTAGGTATGGAATTGTTTGAAGAGGCGCTGCGTCGGTGGGAGCAAGCTCTAACCTTCCGTAACAGACAGGCGGAAGATGATGCCTGCAGCTCCATTAAACTGGGTGCAGGAGATGCCATTGCAGAGGAGAGTGTAGATGTAAGGGGACTCCTGGAGACTGGGTTCTTTTTGGAGGAGCGGAGCTGTCTTCATTATTAATGTAGTGTCCTTGATCTCTGTGACACTTGAAAGGACTTTCCTTTCTTATCTCCCTGTGAACTATGTGAAGGAGTTATTGCGTGTTTTCTATTCAGTTAGTTACTCATTCTACCAACTTACTGTATGGTTTCTGCGAAGTTCTTTTCAGTGCTTGGGAATGAGCCCGAGGATCACCAGCCTTGCAGCCAAGGCTGGTCATGAGCTTGCTGTCTCCCTGCCTAGTCCCCCAAGTAGCGGGGGTTCCAGGTGTGTGCCATTATGCCCAGTCTTATGAAGTTTTGAAAAACCTGTTTTGTGCTTTGAGTTTGCTTTAAGTGTTGCATTCACAGAAGTCAGAGGAAAACTTACTGATCATTTTGGTGGACCACTAATCCTCACAGTTGGTAATTACCAGAGGGCTGCTGAAATGGGCTTAGGGGCCCCACTTGAAGGTTTGTAATTCATTAGGATGTGGTGACCCAAGACAGTTGCTTTTCTAAAATGTCCCAGTGACAGTGACACCGATGGCCCAGGACCTTCCTCCAGGAAGCCCTGGGCTAGTCTGGCTCCTTCGTTTCCAGATAAGCTGAATCTGTGAGACCTGAAATCATTTTGCCAAAGGCACAACTAGATCCCAGATCTCATGATTTCCATCATACTTTTCCTACTGCCTAGTAGTAGCTTTTTAAAAAAGTTTTATTTATATATTTGGTACAGAGCCTCGTCACACGGTTCAGACTCAGTGATCCTCCTGTCTCAGCCTCCTCAGCACTGGGATTGCTGGCGTGTGCCACCATGCCTAGTCTCAATGGCTTGCACGTTGCGGAGCCAGGCGTGGCATGTGGTACTGGGGATCGAACTCTGGTCCTTGTGCTTGCCAGGCAGGTGCTTAGATCACTGAGCTGTCTCTCCAGCCCCTAATAGTAGTTTTTTATTTCTTTCTCTTTCCCCATCTTTTATTTATTTATTTGAATATTTAAAATTTTATTTTAAAGAGTAAAAATAGCAGAAACAAAGAAAAAGTAATAAGCAAGAGTAAATATTATACAGAATTTTTAAACATCCCCATCTTTTATTTAAAAATAAACAGCTTTTGTTTAGAATTTTAATACTGTCATACATTCTTCTCTTTGTAGGACATTATCAGTACCGAGTTCATCCATAAACTAGAAGCTCTACTGCAAAGAGCATATCGTCTCCAAGAGGAGTTTGAAGCTACCCTGGGGGGATCTGGCCCTGATTCCCTTGCCAATGATACTGGTAAGATGGGTTTATTTATTTTTGTGGTTTTAAAAATTTTATTAGTACATTTCACATAATGGTAGGCAAGCACTCTACCACTGAGCTACACCCCCAGCTCAGGTATACATAATGATCACATTCGAGAAGGACTTTTTTTTTTTTTTTTTTTTTTGGTTAGTTCAGGCTGCCTTTAGGGTGGGTCTAGTATGGCATGTGGAGCCGGGGGTTGAACTGCAGTCCCCTGTCCCTGACTGGGTTTGCCCAAGCAGGCACTTAAACAACTGAGCTAACCGGCAAGCCCCTTATAATGATCACATTTGTTGTAGGGAATTTGTACCTGTACATGATATATACCTTGCTGCTGCTTTTTTTTCTTCTGTTTTTTTAGACAGGGTCCCACTCTGTAGCCTAAACTGCCTTCAGACTCACAGTGATCTTGCCGCCTTAGGCTTCTATTGGGATTACAGGTGTGTGCCACCACACCTGGCTTTTTTTTATGTACTTGGTACAGGGCCTCACTGTGCAGCTCAGACTTGTAGTGATCCTCCTGTTTGTAGCCTCTCCAGTGCTGGGGTTACAGGCGTGTACCACCACTCTGGTCTCAGTGGCAGGCTGAGGGTGCCCATGGGTGGGGCTGGTGCAACATGTGGTGCCAGGGATTGAACCCCAGTCCCTGTGCTTGCCAAGCAGGTGCTTAGTTGCTGAGCTATCTCACTGGCCCTCTGCCATTATTTTAGTTTCCTGTTTTAAAGAGAAAAGGATCTTGAGAAACTTCTCCAATGGAATTTTTAAAAATAATGTTTTTATTAGTAGATGGTTCAGTTTGTAATGATTACACATCATGGGGTGTTGGTATATGTACATGAGACATCTTAATTCTCTTACTTTCCCTTTCAGAAGCTTACAAGGAAGGAATAATAAAATTGTTCTACAACTTCTGTAAATATCCTTAAAAAGGGAAATAAGACAAAGTCATATTTTTTAATTAAAAAGTAATTTAAATCTGACTGTAGTGGCCTTGGCCTTTGATTCTAGGTATATGAGGGAGGCTTAGACAAGAGGATCACAGATTTGAGGCCAACCTGGTCAATTTCCCTAGACCTTGTCTCAACATAAGAGTCTTCTGTTTTTTGGAGATAAGGTCTTGTTATGTAGTTCAGCCTGCACTGAGCTTGTGGCAGTTCACCTGCCTTGGCCTCCTGAGTGTGCCTTTGCATTCACCGTACTTTCCGTTAACTTGGATCTTTGCTTTTTTGTATTATTGTCACCAAATATTAGTTATGTAACAAGTATTTTTAATAGTTTCTCTTATATTAGCATAGATAAACTGATTTGATATATTGAGGAGATTTCAGACTGGGAAAAAATGGTTGGTAATATTCATGTCAAAAAGTATAATTTCTGGCATCCCAGCACCCATCACTCATGGTGAGTTTGAGGGCAGCCTGGGCTACATGGCAAAACTTTGTCTCCAAAAAAATAATCAAAAACTGTATTTTTCTATAATTTCTTTTGAAATTTTCATGAGAATAAAAAGCAGAGAAAGTTTTTAAAAGAAGTATGAGTGGCATAGTGGAAAAGATAGGGAAGTGACAGAAAAAGGCATAGAGAGAAAGAAAGAACAAATTGGGAATGCGAGGAGAGAGACAGGAGGAGAGGTTTCCCATGCCTTCCTCGAGGAGTGCTTTGCCTCAACTGTGCTGATCTCTGCCTGCAGTCTTCTTCTTCCTCCTGTTGAGGAGCTCAAGTAGCTCTTGCTTCCTTAGTTTTGGGATATGAGTCTGGGGTTCTATTGCATATGTCCAGGGTTTTTTTATTCTGTGGCCTCTCAGAGATTGGCAGTGTCTGTTGGGTTTTTCAGGATGTGAAGGTTGCTGGGCTGCTATCCCAGAGCCTCTGCTTGGGTTCCCATTGCTTCTGGGTAAGAATACCTCTGTGCTGAAGGCCTCCTTTCTGGGGTCTTCAAATTGTTTCTGAGGAATTTGGAAGGCTAATCGATAGGAACCTTAGAACAGGACCTGTGTACAGCCCAAGATGTTTAGTTAGTCCAGGTGTGGAGTGAGTGCATACCTCTACCCCAGGCTTACTACTTACCTGCTGGTCCTTGGCCACCAGCTGCTTGCTCTCCCTGCAGCCTCGCAGTGCCTTGGCCCCCAGCTGCCTAGAGGTTCCCAGTGACAAAGCAGTTCAGTCCTTCTTATGATTGTTCTGGCTTTGCAGGTTTCCAAGTTTGAACTTTGGGATTGAAAGAGCTGACTCTGGCCAAGGTGATAGTAAGAGAGTAGCTCTATTGTATCTGTTACTTGATATTAGTCAGAGTGACCTAAAATTCTGTTTTCTCCTTCCTTTAACCCAAATTCATTTTACATTTATGTTTCAGAGAGGCAGCTAGCTAATAGCTAGTAGGCCTAAATCAAGGGAGCTTAACTAATGCCTTAGGAGGTTTAGGATTGAATTTAAACCAAGCATTGAAGTAGGCATGGTAGCACATGCCTGGCCGACTAGCATAGGGTAGGCTAAGATAGGAGGAACACTGTGAGTTAGAGGCCAGGCTGGGCTACACAGTGAATTCAGGACCAGCTTGGGCTACTACAAAGCAAGACCTTATCTTTAGAAACTTTTTTTTTTTTTAAATGAGCTAGACTTTAAGGAATGATTTCCTCCCATAAAATGTGAACATCCCATATTTTGTAATTCATTTTGTTACCCTGTTCTTTGCCGGCATTTCCTTAATCGTTCTGAATATTAGATATATTTCTAAGCTCTGTGCACCAAAACTTTACTCCTGGCTTACTCAGTAGTTATTTGTTCCATTTCTCTTATTATAGTCCATCACAAGTAAAGGAAGACTTGAATTAGCTTTCTAGTAATGAGTTTTCCTTACTGGTTGCTGAGAAGGCTCGGTGTGAGGTGTGAGGAGTTGGCATCACTAGGGGGCGGCACATTTCCATCTGACTGCTGCTCCCTGGGACTTAGGTTAGGTGGAAGTGCCCTGTTCCGGACATCTTTACAATGTTGCTCTTCTGTCATGCCCTTCACACAGCGTCATTTTTATCCTGAGAATTCATTTGATTTTTCTCATTTGATTTGTAGTAGTAAAATATATTTACATTGATTGACATAAGATATTTTGACCATGGTTATTTATTTGAAAAGATAAACATTGCTATTAAATCTGCTTTTCCTCTATGTTAGAAAGATAGGTAACATCTGGAAGGTTTACAGAGTGATTATTCTAGACATAGGTAAAAGTGTTGACTTTCCTTGACCTTTGCTCTTGCCATGCATGGAAGAAACCAACCTGGTACGGAAGTGGTGTGTTCTCTTTGGCCAGACATCCCATTCCTTGGCAACCTCTGTCCATTCCACCTCCTGGGCTGCTCAGTCACTGTCCCTTGTCTCGTGCCTGGTGTTTGGTGCCCAGGCCTCCTGCTGTGCTCCTGCTGCTCTCCGCTGTTTCTGCTTCTGTCCCAGAGCTGCCTCCTTGACATACAACTCTCAATTTGCCACTCCCATTGAGGAGATCAACTTTCTTTTTATTTTTTTATTTTTTTCCTGTTTCACTCACACTCTAGCTAAATGGAACAAAGTCTCTTCCTGAACTGAAGTTTTATCCTGAAGGTTTTAGTTGTGTAATCAATTCCAGGTGTTTCGTAAGTTTTACTTTTTGATTTTGCTGCTGTTGCATCTTTGCCTGGCTGGGTGTACTCTGAACTTTTGCTTTCTTTCTGTTGTTTAGAGAACACACTTTCATCCAGAGCAACTTCTCCACGTGTTTGCATTTCAAGCCAGAGGAAGTCTTGCCTCTCTCTGTTCTTTCATAATGGCACTTGCTGGACTTTGGGGTACTGTTCAGATTCTCTTTTGCCTCTGGGCTCTAAGTAAATTGAGAACACAAAAAGCCATCCTTTTTTTTTTTTTTTTCAATGTATTTAGTACAAGTTCTACAGGGTCTTACTACACAGATCAGATTCTTAGTGATCCTCCTGTTTTCACATTCCCAAGCGCTGGGATTATAGGCACACAGCACTACTCTGTCTCAATTGTAAACTCAGTGTGCCCCGGGGATGGGCTGGGCTCAGCACAGCACACAGGGTTCACCCCGGTCCCTGCTTCTGCCTAAGCAGGTGCTTTAATCTGCTGAGCTATCTGGCCGGCCCTATCATTTTTATTTTTTAAATTATAAAATAATATTAACTTTTTGGTCCTTTTTTCTTAACTCTTGGGTTGGACTATATGGTAAGGCTTCCTATGACTTTTTCCCTTCAGAAAAAGTTCTCTGGAGAAGAGCTTGGAATGCAGAGCAAATTCCTAGCTGCCCTGCAGCACCCCACCTTGAGTGCTGGCACAGGAAACCCAGCACAGAGATGCCGATGCTGCAGGCCAGGCCTTTCTCTGGAGGTTGGGGAGCTAGGACACTGTTCCACACCCAGGGCTACCTGTGAGCATTTTTCTTTGCCTCCTCTACCTGCTTAACATTACTGGGCTTCTCAGCGCTAGCTGAGCTATTGTTCCCCTCTAAGGAGCAGATAGGTGGCCAGGTGAAGAGAGCAACTTAGGGCTGGCTGGAAGGGTATAGGGAATGGCAAGGTGGGGTGGTTCTGCCCTTTCCTCAATAGCACTAGTTTCTTTGTACAGTGTGTTGTGGCCATCTCTGCACATATTTCCTCACTCTGTGACCAGGTATTGTGGTGACCAGCAGTCCCTTCTGGGCAGGCTCTTACTGCCCCACTCAAAGAATTTGGTGGAACAAACAATAAAAGGGAAAGTTTATTTAGGGCAAATAAAGAAGGAAAAGAAGTGTTTGGGGAGAAAAGGTGCTCTGCAAAGGAGGGTTGTGCTGACTGAGTGTGGGCCAGTTAAAGCAGGCAAGGCTGTGTACCCTGCAGAGGGAGTGTGACCTAGGAAAAGACTCCCAGCAGCCACCAGATTCATCAGGTTAAAGCCAGCCCAGCAAAAACCCCCTTGACGTCATGCCAGAAGAAGGAGGGCTCGATGTGTTTTTATGGAGCCACTACACCCGAAGGATTGATCACAGCAGGCCTGGTGGGGTTGGGCATGGGCTCCAGAGCTGTGCTCCGTGCCCATCTCTGGTTCCCAAGTCTCTGCAGCTGACGGGTCTCGCCTGGTTATGCAGCTGCTTTGCCGTGCCCTAATCTCCACCCCACTGCCAGACTTTACAGTCCTTGTGGATAGATGGCATAGCTTTTCTGTTTTTTCAATACCTATAAAATTGCTTCCATACAGAGTAGATATTAATAGAGCTGTGGGACTGACCAGAAATACCAGAATCACCCTTGTGGCTTTTAAAAAGCATGGAGTCTTAAGCTTCGATCAAGATCTACTGAAAATCACAGTTTTGGAGTTGATAATATGAAACATGTATTTCTTAGTTGAGCACCTGATTTTATGGCATTTCTGCTTATAAGAGCTTTCAGGTAATGCTGAAGAATAAGTACATGGGTGGTTACATAGGTAAGATGTGACTGTAAGATTTTCTGCAATAAGTTTAAGTAAATTTGTCATTTTAGTTTATTAAACTTTTTTTTAGTGAAGTAGAAATTTAGTCAAGACTTTTTAAAAGGGTATAAGTAAAATAAAATGTATGGTTCATGTCTGTTTTCATTTAGTATATCAAATTACTAACAATCATCTAGTTACTCTTCAGTACTGCTTGACACAAGTTTATTTCTCAATGTAAAAGCAGAAAAATTATTGGTGCTTTACTTTCTTCCCTCTTTTCCTCTGTAAGGTTTCTTGGCAGTAGTTGGCTTTGTTTTCCCAGAAGTTCCCGTGTTGTCCTGGGCTTGATGGCCCTGTATGTACGCATAGGCCTCGTGTTCAGAGGCTGAGCCTCAGGGACCAAGAGTTGGAGTCCAACCTGGACTGCTTAGCAGAACCTCATCTAAAGAGTTCCTGTGCCTTTTCCTTTTTACAGACAGAAAATATGTAGAATACCTTTGAAGGTTTTATCAAATACTAATATTTTGGCATGTTTGCTTTGGATTTTTAAAAAGAACTATGTTATTGTAGATACAGTTTTTTGGGTTTTTTTTTTTCTTTTTTTGAGGCAGGGTCTCACTGTGTTGGAGAGGCTGGCCTTGACTTCACCATGTAGCTGGGATGATAAGTATGTGCAACCACACCAAGCTCAGATACAGTTGAAGAGATCTGAGTTTCTTTCTTTTGCTGCCATAAACTTGCGTGTGTGTGTGTGTGTGTGTGTGTGTGTGTGTGTGTGTGCTAGTGGACACTCTTCCATGTGGTTCCTTGTGTGTATTTATAAACATTTTTTAGGACAGGTTTTTATGCTTAATGTCAAAAGCTAGGTAGTGATGGAATAGTTTATAAATTGTAGTAATGGCCCACTAGTGGTTGTGAAATCACTTTAGAGGGTTGCAGCCAACATTAAAATAAATACACATATTGTATATCTGTATAAGTAAACACACATCCATATGCAGCACCTATGTACAAGTACACATAGTATACACACATGCTCAGACATACATACATACATTGTTTTATGAAAAAAATTTTTTTTTTCTGTATTTAGGACAGGGTCTACAGAGTGTATAGGATCTCACTATGTAGATTGTTCTCATAGTGATTCTCCTGTTTTTAGCCTCCCAAGAGCTGGGATTTCAGTTATGCATGCCACCATGCCCAGTCTCAATCGCTATCTCAGTGCACCCTGTAGGCAGGGCTGGTACAGCACCCCGGGCATCAAGCCCTGGCTGCTGCACTGTGCCTAAGTAGGTGCTTTAGTCCACTGAGCTATCAGGCCAGCTCTTGAAATTTGATTTCTGTATTCACTTCCTTTTTTTTTTTTTTTAATCTTTTTGAGACAGTTTCACTATGCAGTTCAGGCTGGCCTTGAGCTCTTTGTAGCTCAGGCTGGTCTTGAACTCACAATGATCCACTTACCTCAGTCTTCCAAGTGCTGGGATTACAGTTGTGCACCACCATGCCCAGCTATAAGTATCTGTCGAGTTTTGAAATATTTTTCTTCCTTTGGATCATGGATAAATTAGAATGATAATTAGTGTCTATAGAGTATTTGTTCCAAATTAAACTTCTAGCAGTGAAGTTACTTATGTCTTCATTTGTGTCTGATTGTAACTAGGTTTTTATTTTTTATTTTTGTCTTTTTGAGGTAGGGTCTCACTGTGTAGTTCAGGCTGGTCCTGAATTTGCTATGGAATAGCTCAGGCTGGCCTTGAACTTGGATTGGTCTTTCAGCCTCAGCCTCTCTGGTGCTCAGATTATTAGTGTATGCCGCCATGCCTGACAAGGTTTTTTTTTTTGTTGTTGTTGTTTTTTTTTTTTGTCTTTTTGAGACAGGGTTTCAGTATACAGTTCAGGCTGGCCTTGAGCTCACTTTTGTAGGCTGGTCTGGTCTTGAATTGAGCTCCCACCGATCCTCTTGCCTCAGCCTCCCAAGTACTGAGATTACAGGCATGTGCCGCCATGCCCGGCTCTGACAAGGTTTTTAACTGTAGTGTTGAGTCACATTTATCAAACTTTCCTTTGTAGCTTATACTTTGTGCATACTTTTTATTTTTTATTTATTTTTATTTTTTTGCGGGACTGGGATTTGAACTCACGACCTTGCACTTGCCAGGCAGACAGTTGTGCCACGGAGCTATCTCCCCAGCCCCTTGTGTATACTTTTTAGGAGCTGTAAAGATAATTTTAAAATACTTTCTTGATTTTTAAATCTTGTTGCTTCTGTGGAGCCGAGTGCGTGGTGTGAGCGTCACACCAGACAGCACGCCTTCTTCTCAGCCTCAGTCTCCGCTGCCTCCTGTGGCTCCCTAGAGCTTGCTCGCACCGATGCCACAGCGGCTGGGACCCACGGTCCCCAGCATGGCCATCTCGGCCCCCGCCGCTGAGGTAGAGGAAACCCCAGCCCAGCCCATGTTCAAGAAGTAGCCCGATGTGCCTGCCTTGCAAGAGGACAGTGAAGAAGAGGCGGAGGATGACGACGAGGATGAGGAGGGAGAGAAAGAAAAGAGCCTCATTGTGGAAGGCAAGAAGGAGAAGAGAGTAGAGAGGCTGACGGTGCAAGTGTCTTCCTTACAACGAGAACCATTTATGATTGCACAAGCAAAAGGACAGAAACTTTGTGAAATTGAAAGGATACGTTTGTTCCTAAGTAAGAAAAAAACAGGTGAACTAAGAAATTTACACAAACTGCTTTATGACAGACCTGGCACAGTGTCTTTATTAAAGAAGAATGTGGGTCAGTTCAGTGGCTTTCCATTTGAAAAAGGAAGCATACAATATAAAAAGAAGGAAGAAATGCTAAGAAAGTTTAGAAATGCCAGGTTGAGCGTATGTGAAGTTCTTGATTTGGAGAGATCGGGTGTAAATAGTGAACTAGTAAAGAGATCTTGAATTTTTTAATGCATCCAAAACCATCAGGCAAACCATTGCCAAAATCCAAGAAAACTTCTAGCAAAGGCAATAAAAAGGAACTGAACAGTTCTGGAGTGCCCAGGAAGGCAAAACAAAGCAAATGCCTTGAAAATCTGTCCGATGAGTCCAGTAGTGATGAAGATGAAAAGAAAAGCAAGGAAGAGTCTTCAGACAAAGATAAAGAAAGTAAAGAGGAGCAGCCACCAAAAAAGACACCTAAGAAAGAAAAACCTAAACAGAAAGTTACTTCTAAAAGTAAGAAGTCTGTAAAAAGTGCTAATGTTAAGAAGGCAGACAGCAGCACCACAAAGAAGAATCAGAACAGTTCCAAAA
>PVKN010013886.1:0-19599 GCA_004027915.1 Capromys pilorides | reverse complement strand
ACATTCATCCAAGTAGTTAGGAAGTTGTGATTTCATACTTTACATCTGCATAGGTCATTTGTGTGTGAATGCTTTATCTCCACGACCAAACAATAAGGTTGAAGATTTGTTTTCTATTTTTTGGTAGCCCGTTGAGCTTTGGGGACATATACTAAGTCAAACCTTTTGTCCCTACTCTTCTTTGTAAATAAGATCACAAGCAAGAGAAAATAGAAGAGGTGAAGTCTCAGTTGGAGACTGGGGCTTAAGATCTGGAAATGATGTAGGATGCCCCATGGAGGATTTGGGAGAAGACCCTGGGCAGTGCCAACCAACCCTGTGTTCCCTGCCAGGCTCTGCCCTCATAAGTCCCCTGGCAAGGTGGAGAGAGTATGAATCTTGTACAGACAGGTGTTTGTTACAGTATAAGCCTATACTGGAATTTGCTAGTAACTGTTCCAGAACTCATCAAATAGCTTATTCCACGTTTCCAAGAACAGAGAAAAAAAAGAAGATTGAGAAAAAGCCAGGTGCTACTAATGGGATGTTCACTCCACTTGGAAGTCTAAAACCCAGGGCCAGAGTTTTAGCCGGGACCCCCCTAAGCTTAATATTCCACTTTGCACTCTCTTGGAATGGGACAATCCGAGGTTGAGTAATTGATGGACAAAAGGGTAGAAGAATAGAAAAATACCTGTATGTTTACATTAGTGTGTATCAAGTCACAGTTTAGCTCTTTAAATGAATCAAATTTACCAGGAGGTTTGGCATGACATATTAACTCTTGAGTTAGTTATGCTGTAAAGAAGATAAAGTTTACAACAATTTGCCTGCAGATACAAGAAAAGCTGCACAATCAGTGAGCAGTGTGCACCTCGCCCCTCCCCGTGTGCTCCTTGCTATTCCAGAGTAGGGTTGCCCAGATTGTCTCTGGTCTTAGTTGGAGGTAGTCCTTGAAATCACTTGCTTTCTTTATGCCCTGCTAGCCTTAATACTGTGGCAATTTCTGTGTGAATGGAAATTTCTAGTACTTCTCCTAATGAAGTTTTGGATCCTATGGGAAATGACTGTGTACATCTTTGAAGTACCTGCAGTACTCCTCGATGTCAAGTTTTCACAGATTCTTGTTTTAATTTACACTGCTCAGAATATCTGTCTAGTTGTTTTTCAATGTTTCCTTAGTACGTAAACAACCAGAAATTTAACATGTTTTCTGTAGGTTGTATGGAAGGGAGGCACATGTCTTGGTTTGACTGGACAGATTCCATTTCTCTCCATTTTCCTGGGAGGCCATCTAGTAGTTTAGAATTTCTAAAAGCTGAAGGTTCCTGGTTGAGACAGTAAACTACATGAATAAGCTAATTATTTGGAGCAAAATTATTTGGAACAAGATTGTTGACCTAGGAACACTATATATTCTGGAGCTACAAGGAATCAACTAGAACCTCAGATCTGTAGCTATCTCATCTTTGCCCAAAGAGGGAGCTTGTCTAACGTGAGACCAGCAAAGCCATGCTGTTGGGTCAACACTCCAGGCTTCTCACTTGGTTGGAGTGGCCCTTCCCACCCGATCCAGTTACCTTTCTTTGTTTGTGCTTTACAGTTTGTAATCCACATACTTTTCTCATTCTGTATTGCCATTTCTGAATGTGTTATTTGCTAATATGTTTGGTGCAGTTTACTTATTTTTTTGATATTCTTAAGCTGCTTCAGAAGACCTTAGATGCTGGGAAAAGGAGCCCCCTTCCTCTGCTGGGCCTCAGGCCCCCTGGGAAGCGTGCTTATCCTTCAGTTAGTCACCCCTCCTGTCTCCCAGACTAAACCCCTAACAATTTTCCTTTACCACCGATTGCCCACACAAGTGCTTCAGAGGTGTTGACACGAGTGAGCTTTACCACAGCTATCACACAGGCACTACCCGACCCCACTGCCAAATCACACCGAGATTCACAGGGATCAAATGCTTCTTCAGACACACTGTTATTAAAGTAGGTGCCGAGAATTAAACCCCAACTTACTTGACTCTGAAATCAAAGCCTGGAGCCTCTGTTCCGGCCTCACTATCTGGCCCTGGCTCTTCCCACCTCCACGTTTTTCTCCATGCTTCCATTCTTGACAATCTTAGTAACCTTCAGTGCCCAACCTCACACTTCAGCAAATCCATGAGTCTGTCAGTGATCTGGCTCTCATTTTCTTCTTTTCTTTGATATTCCTGCAGTACTCATAGCATAGCCGAGGTCAAAGTTTTAATCAAGTGTGATGTGTCATTTTGGAATTAAACCCAGGGTCTTGAATATGCTAAATGCATGCTCTTTGATTGAGCTATAACCCCAGAACATAGCATTTTCATGTTATCTTTTACATGATTCTAATTCCTAACTCATTACTTTACTTAGACTGTAACTTTTGCAAATGTATAGTAGATTTCTTGGAACTCTTTGAATCTCAAGAACCTATCACTGCACTATATGTTTTATTTTTTTTTAATGTATTTACTACAGGGTCTCACTATGTAGATTAGACTTGTAGTGATCTTCCTGTCTTCAGCCTGCCAAGCACTGGGATTAGAGGCATGGATCATCATTCCCAGTCTCAATCACCATCTCAGCATGCATGCTGAGGATCGAACTCTGGCTGCTGTGCTCTGCCTAATCAGGTGCTTTAGTCCACTAAGCTATCTGCATGTCCCTGCACTATATGTTTTAGGTGCTGAAAGCACTTCTCCTTCTGTGTAAGGCACTGCCTGATACTGTGTCCTGTGCAGAGCAGGAATTCCATAGCAGACTCTTGGACTAGGCTGGGTCTCCATTGTGTTCTGCAATCTTTCCCTCCGAATGCCTCAGAATCCTCCTGAACATAGCATAGCTGAATTCACTCTCCATTCTAGATGTCATGGGTGGGGATAGCGCGGCACAGAGGGCCAAACACGTCTAGTCTGCTTTAGTCTTTCACCACCAGTATCTGCCTGATTTTTCACACAGCTCTTGGACAATTAGCTGGATTTCAGTCTAGGAATGTGAGGTAGGTTTAACAACAAAGAAAAGCTGTATTTGTATTCAGCTGAAGCCAAAGTAACTTAGGACACAAACACACATGCCTAAGGCCGCTCCCCACCACAGGAAACTGTGTACATGAGGTATGTAATACCATTCATTTACAAGCCACGTTATCTCTTATTTGTACCCATAGAGAGCTCTCAGTGTTCTTCCATATGCGTGTGAAATATTCTTCCTAATATTATTTATAAAATGCCGAAGCATACTTGCCAACGTGCCCCAAATTTTCTGCCTGACAAGCACATCCGCATGTATTTTACGGGATTTCTATATCATCTTATGCAACAAAATATAGAATCTATACATGAATAAATCAAATATGGAGCTAATTTATTTTTACAGATATAACACATTAAATTGAATCATTGGAATGGGTAAAGATACTATGGTGCCACATTGATAAGTTGTCGAAGTTAATAACTCAAACTGCTGGACATAGCTTATATGAACACTAGTAATACGTTAAAATGTGTATAATCTTGAAAGTACAAGTGACTTTGGGATTAAAGCCGTTAGAGTCAGGACCAAAACATACCATTGTATTCATCTCAATTATTTTTGCAATTAAATGAAAGGTTTCTTTCATTTTCGACTCATTTCTTCCTGTAATGACCTATAGTCCCTCCTTTCTCATGAGACCATAAATTCCTTGACAGCAAGGACCAGGTTTTCTTTCTTGTTGATGTCTCTTGTTTTCCTTCCAAAAGTGACTGGTACAGAAATGACCTTATGGAATAAACTGAGCTACTGCATCTATACTGGAACGGTGCCTTATCATGGTTTCACGTTTTGATTTATATTAAGGTTACAGAGAATATGGGTGCCATGAGATCAAATAAGTGTGTGTGTATGTGTGTGTGTGTGTGTGTGTGTGTGTGTGTGTGTGTGTGATAAAATTGCAAAGAATCAAATCTATGCTGCACAGTTTTGGATGTTGTATAGATGCATACACATAAGCAGGGGAGATTTGAGGAAGGTGGATGGACTGCAGCGAATGCAAGCTGTTCTGGAATTATGAAAGAGGCTGCAGTTGGGGTGAAGCACTAAGAATCTTCCTGAATTATTTCTTGCAATTGTGTGTAAATCTCCAATTAATCTCAGAATACAAAATGTTAAGTATACACGATTTGAAAGTACCATAGCTGTACAGTTACAATAATTGGAATTGTACACACACATTAAAAATATGACTGTCCCATTGTTTGCAGAGTTTCTGTGTATGCAAACACAGGAGCGATTAGGGAGTTCATGTTTAGGGTCCTGCATAATAAAGCAGATATTTTGGTATCATGATGCTGATGCTTACTACAAAGACTCTAATCTCTTCCCACTGACATGGAATTTATCAAAGGAAAGGTGTGGTGTGTACATATACGTGTGTGTGTGTGTGTGTGTGTGTGTGTGTGTGTGTATGTGTGTGTGTTATCAGTAGGTAAATTTTTTTTTGGTTTTGAGTTTTCTTTCTAAAAATGATAATAATAAGCATTCGCTCAGTACGTTTTGTATACCAGATATCAGATATTCATGAATTTCAGCGGATGCATAACAAATGCAGGAATGGGCAGGGATAGACAAACCAAGGCTCAAGCAGTTTCTCAGTGTCCTCCCTGCTGCCTGTAGGCACTTTGGTGACTTCTATGGTTTCTTAGCCACTGGATACAGGTGAGTGCTAAGTTACACCTTCCAAGCAGATGGACCCAGAAGAGCTCAGAGTAAGCCAGCCCTCCGCCTCGGCAGGTAGAGCCCAGTGCGCAGAGACCCATCAAACACTGCCAGCTGCTGATTCCCCTGAAAAATCTGAGCAACCCCTCCTGGCCCTGGCAGTGCTCATCTCGGTGTCACTCAGATACAGAGCTCTTAGCCTCCTGCAGGAGGTGGGGACACAGACGCTGTTGCTGGCAGAGACTGCACCAGGCACTGGGACCTGAAACTGATGCCTGTGATGGATTATTACAATTTCCTATCATGTAATTGCTTTTCTCTTTGACCAAAGGTACCTCGTTTAATCTATTTCTAATTTGTTTTAAACCGTTAATTCTGGAAATCCATAAAATGGGAGACATTCTTAGGGAAATCTTTGCAACCTCCTCCCCCAGTGTGGCTGCAGTTGACTCTGTCTATAAGAAGTAAAGAGAAATACAAATGCAAGTTGCTACTGATCTTAGGATTACTGATTGTTCTTCTAATTTCCTCACAGGCTCTGTCTCAGTATTCTGAGTCCCAATACCCTACAAAATGTGCTGGGCCTTGTGAAAGTGTCAAAGAAATAAGAAAGGGGGAAATGGTCTTGTTTTGACTTTCACAGTTCCCTTCCTTCAACCAAGAACCTCTCAGGGTGACCTGGGATTTCTCAGCCACTGTCTGGACTGCCTCACTGTTTAGGGGGCCAGGCTGCTGGCCTGTGGGATGTTTAGCAGGATCATTAGCCTCAATCCACTGTGTGTCAGTAGAACCCCATCAAAAGTGGCAATTAAAAATGTCTCTCAATATTGAAAAATGCCCCCAGGTGGATGAAAATTACCTAGGAGTTAGTCACCGTAATGGTGACAGAGGTAAAGAGCACATTCAACAGCTTAAGAAGGAACCTGACACTTGGTGAAAATCTAGCTATTCCTCAACGCTAATGGAGCAATCCTCGTATAAAAACATACTCGGAGATAGGGGACATAAAGCATCGTGACAGTGCCCAGACTTCCTCCCCTCCCCGCTAACCAGCCACTGAGAAGTGAACCAATCCCAGATTAAAGGTCAAATACTGGGACAGCAGCAGCAACCTTGACCTCGCAGCTCCTGTCTGTGAGTTGTCCATCCACTCAGTAATTCTCCACTCACAACTCATAAGGATTTTCAGCCCAGTCACAGTGCAGCCTGTACTGCTTCCAGTTCGGGGGCTGGATACATCTAGAGAACGTAAATCAGATGGGCACTATGGCCAGAGCATATCAAGTACAATTCTTAATTTCTAGATCTTAGGCACAGCTATTTCCCATGAAGTGTAATCATGCCCTTTTATGCTTAGAAAAAAAAAAAAAAAAGAAAGAAAGAAAGGTAATTATCATCCTCCTTCAGAAGTATAAACTCCTTGTTCACAAACCAGAACCTTCAATAAAGAGAAGGGAAAAGGAAGAAGGGAAAAGGAGGAAGGGAAGTGTGAGGAAGGAAGCAAGGGATGACAGGAGAAGGAAGCAGACCTGTTCTTCCCTTGAACTACAACACAGTTCCTCCCTTTTGCAGTAGGCAGAGAGGATCTCTATTGTTTGTTGGTCCCCTGACCCTGAGAAAGGCAGAATGTTTAATTTGAGGACTGCAGGCCCCACCCCGGTAGATGTCAGCCTGCCTGTAGCCTGCTTCTCTTCTGCCCATAATATATCCGCTTTTGTGCTGTAGCTGCTGCCTAAACAGATTTTCTATTTTTAATAAGGAGCAGGGAAGTCTTGTAGTCCTTCCCAGTAGTATACTTTGAAAAAGAAACTAGAACACAGTAAATAAGAGCCGGATTTCCATTTAACTCTTGCCTGTCTGGTGTGAGTCTGGGGCTTGGTGCCAGGATTCGACTGCACAGACAAAGCTGTTGAGCTTCGGGTAGCCCCCCACCTCTGCAGCACCCCCGCCCTCCGCTTCTCCCCCTGTGACACAGCCACAGAGACTATTTGTCCTGGAAACATTTTCATTCCGGGAAGGAGAAGAGGAAGGCTGAGGATTGCAGGCTCAGGATCCAAACTGAACTGGTCAGTAGTCGGCCTCTGCTAACCATAAGCTGAGTGACCTCAAGGTACCTGGTTGGTGTCTTGGAGCCTTGGCTTTCTCTGCTGCAGAAATGAAAATGATAATGGCGCCTGCATTATGGAGACTTTACTCCAAGTAGTGAGTAAGACACATCACTGAAGCACTTGCCAGGTGCTCCCGAAAGGCCCAGGGCCATCACTGATGTTACCACTCGGGCCATCGCTGGTGTCTTGATCTTCTCTGTGCCTCCATCCAGGGAGCAGGATGCCGCTCTGGAAAGTGCGGGACAGTGAATCCAGGCAGCATTTCTCACACACAAACCTGGAAGATGAAAGACCATGAAAAGAAAACCAAATCAGCTGCAACCCGCTGTTGCTTTTCCTTCAAAGCAGCTAGGGCTTCTTGAAACTGATTTGTGTCATTTGATTACAGTCGCAGTTAGCCAGTTTTAAGTGAAGGTGCTTTCTTCGGAAGCTCTATGAGATGTGGTGGCATCTTTGCCCTTTGACAGGGTTCCCAGCATCATACATAATGCTCGGGGGCATGAACACAACCAACAGGTATCTCCTGACTGAAGAGGCTAAATGTGGTTCTCCGAGTTTGCAGACAGTGTTGGCCCTGGAGGCTCTTCCATGTGTTACCCTACACACTGTGTTCTAACTGTCAGCTTGCTCTCTCTCTGGAGAATTTTCTGGGCAGGGTCTCCAACTGCTGAGCTATTCAAGACCTGCAGGGTGAGATTTCTGGTGGTAACTAATCGTCCCATAAAGCAGTTTTTTACATGAATCACCTCTTTTATGTGGGGCATAGCCTTGGTCTTTCCCAGTGAGCCTGGGAAATTTTAGTGAGGAAGAAATCCAGGATGATTTCAAAGGGAACATGATTCTAAGTATCACAAATAGAGAATTTCAAGTATCTTTCTTCCAAGACACATTTGACAGGTGGTGTTCACGCGATTGATGTACTCACCAGGGCACACCCAGATTTTCATGCGATCCCTTTCCAAACTTTAGGAACTTAGGCAAATTGTGTTTAAGCTCTTGTTTTTGTATATGTGCTATTTTTAAAAAAAATTTTTTTTCTGGAACTGAGTAATGATATCATCCAGCAAAGATCTATTTCTGAATACTGCATAGATAAGACAGGCTGTGGGTTTTGCACAGCTCCCCACACACCAGCTGTAACTAATTCCTTCTTTCTTGTAAGGAAGCATATCATCAATCAGGACGGTGACAAGGTTACAGGTTCAAGATACCCATGCAGAGCTCTTAGCATACAACAGTATATTAGGAACAATCAATAAATAGCAGTGGTGTGTTCACCTATAAGCATTACACTAGATGAAACATTCTCTTATGGGCAGTACATATTTTAACTATCCCAACCACAAAACCCAGTTTCCAAATAAGCAATATATAGGTATGATTACTGAGGACAAAAGCAGTACCAAGAATATTAAGGCATGGGATTGTTAGCTCATTTTTCTCTGGTCATACAGATAGAGTGAACTAGGAGGGCTTGGTTTAGGCTGAGGTCTCCAGTCCTTAAACTTTATCCTAAATATTTGTGTCATATTTTACTGTGAATTAGAATTAGCTCTGGCTTTTTAAAATAGTATGTTAGTTCAAAACTAAAGGACTTAAGCCCTTGTTATGAACAGGTTAATGGGGGATGCTACAAATCACTTTGTGGCCAAAGTGGCATGATGTCACCTTTGAGATCTGCCCTGACTAGTGCATAGCAAAGAAACAGTGGCAGTTATGGTGGCAGTGGGGTTAATGTTGGTGGCATGAATGAAAATCATGATCAGCCTCTGAAGCAGGATGTTCACAGAACTGAGGAAAGACATGTATTCCAAAGCTAGAGAAAGCAGCAGACATCTTGGTGTCCTTGGTGCTTCTCAGCACAGCATGCACTGTGGAATGCACCCCATGGCCGCCATTTTTCCTAGATGGCCTGAATCAGTGAGCCTTCCATAGGTACTGTCTCCACACAACTACTGCCTGCCTGGCCTGCTGGCCCTTGCCGCCTGGCGTAACTTCCCAGTGGTGAGGAGCAGAACAGAGCTCTGGTAACGTCCTAATTACTTCTCTGTTAGTTTCTCAGTTCATGGTTCAGTAAAACCTTTCTGGGATGGGCCAAACAGTAAATATTTTAAGTTTTCTACACCTTTAGGCTTCTGCCACAGTTACTCAATGCCAGACACAACTGAGTCTTAATGTGCATGGCTATGTTTTCATATAATTTATTGATAGAACCATGTGAGATGCCAGTCCAGTGAGGTAAATCTTCTATCATAGTTTCCTAATCTTTACTATAATAGACACAGACAGAGTGAACAACTTAGTATGGACAAATACTTGAAAAGAGTATTCGCTCAAATCTGGGTGAGGGAGTAAGGTTCATGAACCTCTTAATGGTCTAGGCAAGGGCAGGTACAATATGAATTGTATGACGAGCTGGATTGGAATTCTGGGATTGTCCATAATTATAACCTTAAAGAAAGGTTACTTAATTCAGTTAACACTGTTGAATGTCACATGTGTGTATTGTGATATAGAGAATATTATTTGTGTGTGTGTGTGTGTGTGTGTGTGTGTGTGTGTGAGGGAAAGTGACAGAGAAAGAGAGAGAGAAAGAGAGAGAGAGAGAGAGAGAGAGAAATGATTGAAATCCATCTCTTTTTATCTTTATTATTTTTTTTTTTAAGAAAAGGTCTCACTAAGTCTCTAAATTGCCCAGGCTGGGCTCAAACTTAAAATCCTTCTAACAGTCTCCCAAAAGTTTGGGACAGCAGCCATGTATCACCATGCCTAAGTAATAGAAAATTTTCTTAATTTTCCTCTGTGAATCAACATAAGAATCAAATAGATAACTGTATTTAGCAACATATGTACAGATGCCTTTTAACTATAAAAGATTACTGGCAACTCCACTAATTTTCTTTCAGACATTAGTGAACAGGGATATGAACTAGGAAGATGTAATCTAAGACGTTAAAGTCCATGCCAGGCAGAACAGCATGTAACTGTAAGCCCAGAACTTGAAAAGCTGAAGGAAAATTGCAAATTCCAGTCCATCTTGGGCTATGCAATGTAGTAAGTCTCTGTCTCAAAATAAAAGCAAACAAAAAGCTTTGGAGACATACTTTAGTGTGAAGCCCCTGTGTATCAGTATTGGGATAAAAAAAAAAGGCGGGGTCCAAATTTTACTTGACTAAAAGCATAAGACAAACCAGCCACGCAACCTGACTCCTTCGAAGGCGATTGTGACCGTCGGCATGCATGACGAAATCAGTCACTGGTCCACAGGCAGACCAGTGAGCATCCAGAGTGGAAAGCAGCACAGGTAAAGAAGAGTGACGGAGGCGAGAAATACAGTGTGGGAAAAGGGACTGGAATTGAGGCTCTGCTCCCTTTCAACCCAGAGATCTTAGTCAAATCATCATTCTGATCTTCAGCTCCACAGTTTAGGAGACCGCTTATTCATGGTGCTATGAGAGTCCGCGCAGGTGACTCTTGCCTTAGTTTGCTTACCAGCCAGTTTTCCTTGTCTGGCAATGGCACCACCCCTCATTATCGGCCCATCCATGCCAGAACATGAATGTGAGGCTCAGCCCCCAGGGGACTGGGTCGACTCCATTGGCTGCTTAAGATGAGCAGGTGAGCAAGGCAGGCAATGAGAGCCATAGCCAGGCCTTCTGTGGCGCTACAGGGAGAGAGAGGCTCTGTCACCAGCCAAAATCAGAAGCTAGCATGGGCGTCTGGAGCTCTGGGTTCACTCTGTGAAGTGAGAATCAGACCAGAGGAAGGTGAATCTCCAGCGACGTGCAGAAAGACAGCAAGAAGAGGAAACGGAGTGAGAGCACTCTATTCAGATCTAACTGCACCAAAATCCTTGAGCTTTTAACTGTGTGTTATCAAGGCCACTTGGTGTGGTTATGCCCATCTACTAGTGTTTCTGACACCTGCACCCAAGGGCCTGAGCTACTAGAAGAGATGAAGCAGTGAGCCCACGCCTGGCACATCAGAAAGGCTCTGAAATAATAAGGCACTTGTGCCTCTTACATGCGAAGGCCCCTGTGAAAAAGTGTTGAAAGGATGCTGAAGACAAGTAATGGTGCCTGTGGGGGCTTAGAAACTTCCTTTCTTAGAAAAAGATGGGAAGAATTGTAGCTAGGGAGAGGTTAAGACTTGAAGGACTGGGCAAGCCTGCATTTCTACCAAGATCTTGCATGCCAAACGCTATCTTTTGAATTAAGAAAAATATGATTGCTAGTCCTCTAAACATGAGAAAATGGAGGCTTATTTTAAATGAACCATTTAGCAGGTAACATAAAAACCAGAAGCTCAGATTCTGAATTCTCACTATGTCCCAGAAGCTGGCTCTGAATTGCCTCATGACTGAGCCCCAGTCTGTATGAGGTCAGTGTCATTATGCTCATTTTCCAACCCCCATTTCTGATCTCTCTCCACTCTAGCATACCAGAAATGCCCAGAGTTTCCATGACCTCATGAATGTGTTCAATAAATCTCAAGTTCTTTGCAAGGAAGATTTTATTTTTCTGTCATCTTATGCAAGTCAGGCCATGTGATGATTTTCCTTACAGTCTGGCATCCCTAATCCTAGAACCTGAAACTTGATACGTTCCACAATGCTAAATTCTTTGAACACCAACATGAAACACAGGTGGAAAATTCCACACCCAATCTGTGAGAAGCTGCATTGACAAGACACACTAAAAATATTGGATCAAATTATATTTGAGCTGGGTACATACTACATATGTGAAACGAGTGAATTTCATGATTAGATTTCACTCCCGAGATTTCTTTCTATATAGATGTGAATACTTTAAAATCGCCACCCACCTAAATCAAATCCAAATGGAGATTTCTGGTCCCATGCATTTTGGATAATGAGTACTCAGTCTGTATCATATTTTGGCTTTGTGGTTTTCAATTTTCAAGTGGATGTGAAGTGACCTTGGAATGCAACTACGCTATTACTGGATGGCAAGCTCATGGCTTGTAGGTTCCTGTGAGGCACTTGAGACTCCTTGCATGTATTCTCTTGCCTCACTCCTGCAAATCTAGCATGGGATACATTACCATCCCACTCATAGGTGAGGCAAGCAAGCCCACAGGGTTAGGAGGTTCCCCTCCTTGGTGCAGGCTCACATATTTACACAGGGCAATGTCCTTCCCAAATTGTTCTGAGTACAGAGTTCGTATTGCCTTGTCATCTTTCCAAAGCTATATGGAGAAATGCTGAACTAAGCAAGGAATAGGGCACAACTTCAAGAGACAAATAGGATGAGATCTGGAGGTTTCATAAGGGGCAAAACATTGCAAAGATACAGAGAAATAAAGAATTGAGGAAAGGCTAGAAATCAGAAAGTGGTGGAGTCTTGGGAAGATACTAGAGTCTGGGAAGGCTTAGAACAAGGAGAGAAAATGTCACCTCTTGTACACACTGGTTGCCATCATGGCCCCCACCTGAGTGCATGAGCTCTCTACCAATTTCCTGGAGCATCATCCTCTGGAAGGGTCAAATGGCTCAAAAGATGAACAGAGGCACAGGAGGGGTGGGAAGGTACCCATCCCACATCAGGCTATGACCTGCAGTGACCTTCAGAATACAGAGCCCCAGGCCAGACTGGGGCAGCCTTGACCTCTCCCTTACCCCTGACCGGCAGACATTGCTAATAGATCCCAGCTCCCTTTCTCCTAGGCTCAAATGTGCCTGAGTCTTTCTCAGCTCCTCTCTTCGGGCAGGTGCTGTCCAAACAGACATCAATCTACCAGTCATGAGCTGGACTAACAGACGAGGGACATTGGGGAACTGTAAGCTGCCTGAGGTTTGAGTCCAGCCTGAAACCCAGATATCGCTGCCTGATTCCATGCCCTTGTGTTTTGCATTTTCTTTTGATTCCTGCCTTCTCCTTGTGCTGCTGTGGGTGGAACTGGCTGCTGAAGCAGAAACAGATTCAACTGGAGAATGAAGAGCTCCCAGGTTGGCTGGAAGCCTGCCAGGCTAGGCCAGGTGTCCTGCCTATCTACACCTTTCCTCTGCCCCAAAGCAAGCAAGATAATGGGACATGGTCATATTGGCTTCCCAGGAGGACAGTGTGAAGAGCTCGGGAAGACTGAAGTCTAGGGTTGAACACAGGGCAAAGGAAATGTGGATGCCAATTTCCTCTGCCCTTCCCCCTGCCTGCAGCTGACTAGGAAGCCCTGGGTGTGGTGAAGATGCCTTTTCTCCTTCTGTAAGGTTCAAGCCCAGGACCTTCTGAAAACACTTGGCAAAGGCAGGCCTAGCAGATGGAAGAGTTCTCGGCTGTAACTAAAGTCCTTCCCGGTTACTGGACAGATTACCCAGTACCCATAGTCTAAGGAGGCCCATGCTTCCAGTGCCCATTCTAGATCCTCACTTTAGCCCATGGTGTTGGGCTCCAAGGGAGAAACAAAGAACAGAGTGGCACTCCAGGGGCAGAGGTTTTCCCCCACCCCCCACCCCGTGGTAGGGGCTTCCTCAGCCTCCAGGAAGCTGAAAGAGAGGAAAGAAAGAAGCAGAGGATAAGAACACATCTTCCAGCTAAGCCCTACTGACCCACCTACAACCCGGATTCATCTCCTGAAACACATTGGCTGCTGAGCTCCTGAACGGATCCATCTACTGATGAGGATAAGGCCTATGGCATCCAACCAACCACCACCCACGTGAGAATCTTGAGGAACATTCTAGATCTGCGCCATAGCACCCTGGCACTGTGTGTCATTTCACAAGTCACTCTGTGTGATCTTTTATCTTCCTACACGAATAATCGGGCGTATGGGGACCTTGGCTGGTGCTACTTCACAGTGACGATCTTAATCAAAGCAATGGGCAGAGTGTTCGGGAGACAGAGCGCTTTCTGCGCACCATCACTTTCCGTCTTCCCGTTCCATTTCAAAGGGATTCATCCAACCTATGTGGATGGAATAAGGTCCATTAATTAATTTTGCCTTGTTCCTCCATTTTCAAAAGATACAGTGAGATCCTTTCAGAAAACAACCACTGCCTACTCCATCAAAATCGAGTCAAGGGGAAGAAATGCCAGTGCTGCTTTTTGATGGGTGTCTGACCCATTTGTGGCTGCCTGAATACCGCGGAGCTTTTGCATTGCTTAGATTTTGCAGTGTGTTATGTTTTCTCTGTAAGCCTGGCTCCATAAAACTGTTCCCTAGCAGCAGGTAACTAGAGTGAAGCCAGAGATTGCACAGAATCCAAGCTTTGCGGACATCGAGGAGGTAGAGGCTCACGGGATACTGGACTTTCTTGTAACATGAAGCTATACTCTAAGAACCAGTGGAGATCACTGCTAGAATGGCACGGGAAGCTGTCATCATTTGTATTTGTGTTGTTGTGTCCTGTCAGAAATTCACTTCAAAGATCTGTGTGACTCTGTAAGTTCCCCTCAGTGGGAAGCTGTGGGTAGCATGTGGATGCCCTGACAAAAGGGATGCATGTGAAGATGGCAGGCCCCTCTAGGCCACACGCCTGTCACTGTCCGTCTCAGTGGTCACATTCCCTTAGGCATCTCACTGCTCTGATTGTTTCATTTGCTGCACAGAACTGTGTCTAACTGTGTCCTGCTAAATGGCTGAGATTGAGTGTCACCTCCAAGACTCATTTTGAAACTTAGTTGCTTTGTGATGGTTGTACGAGGTGCGAGTCCTCGGAGGTGATTGGGTTAGGAGGCTCCACTCTCTTGATGGATCAAGCTTGTCCGTGCAAGGTTGCCTTTGCTGTAAAAGCCAGTTCTACATCCTTGGATTTATCTTGCTTCCCTCCTTTCTCCCTTTTCTGTGATGCCCTCTGTCATAATATAGCTACAATCACCTGCCACTGGCCAGCATATTGGCATTGGATGTCCCGGTCTCCAGGACTTTGAGAAATAAATTTCTGTGCTTTATAAATTATCCAGTCTGGGGTTATTCTGCTATAACAGCATAAAGCACACTCAGAGAGCTGCTGAATTGCAATGAGAAAAGGAAGAACCTATTCTAAAGCCATTGAATAGATCGGGATACTTTTTAATGAAGTTGTTCTAACCATTTGGACGTGTGCTACAGAAAGGAAGAGACAGAACACAGCCGATGGGGAGTCTGTGTAGAAGCCAGTCTAAACTCTCCAGAGACTTCTATCCCCCATACCAAAAAAGAAGGAAGGAAGGAAGGAAGGAAGGAAGGAAGGAAGGAAGGAAGGAAGGACAGAGAGAGAGAGAGAGAGAGAGAGAGAGAGAGGAGAGAATCATGCAGAGATTAGGAGTATGTGTCTATTTTGTGCTTGTACAGGATTCAGGCATTTGAGGGGTGGGAACTGACAAAAGAGAATTCCATGAAATCCACTGTTTTATGCCTGTTGCATCAAAAACTGCAAGTTTGAATGGGGATTTTTTTAAATAATCACATCTATAAGGCAATGAGATATTGGTTAATCTTTCTTGATTTGAGAAACTTGCTTTGGTAATTGACAAAATGGGGAAACAAGAGCTCTTTCATAATTCAGCTCCACAGCAAGATCCTAGCTACACCAGGTCTGCATTACTGTGTTCCTGATTCCTTCAGCTCCGTCCCCACTGCCCTCTGGCCAGGCCCCAATCTTATGTTCTTTTTTATCTTAGTCTTTCAGGCTGTCATAGCAAAATACCATAAGCTGGGTATCTCATAAATCACAGAATTTTATTTGCCACAGTTTGGAATTCTGACTAGTGTGAGATTAAGATGCGGATGACTTGGTTTTAGAGAGGACCTGCTTCCTGCTTCATCCCTGATGCCATTGTTTTGAGTCCTCCCTGAGAGGAGAGGCTGGGCAGCACCAAAGGAGCGCTTTTGTGATTCTGTTCATAAGAGCCCCACTCATGTGACCCAGTGGCCACTGCTCAAAGGCCATACCTCCTAAACCCTCATTTTGAGGATTATGGTTTTGACATATAAAGTTCTGGGGTGGGAAGGTGCTCAACTACAGCCCTCAACTTGGGCAATTCCCACTTTTCCTTCTCCTCTGTATCAAAGCTTAATTTTGCATTGCCTCTAAGCTTAACCCATAGCTCTCTGTGTTAATGCGGTGGTCATTGCTTGTACTGTCTTTTCCAAGTGACAGCTGTCTTAGATGGCCATTGTGCAGGGCCAGAAGAAAGATGTGATTTCTTTTTTCCCCTAATAGATTTATTAGGGGGAAAGAAAGATCCTGTCTGAGAGAGGGATGGGGGGGTCCCAAGTGAGTGGTCCCCAACATGAGATTTCTTGATATTGCCTGGAAACTCATTTCTGTCACTGATAGTCTAGGAAGCTGAGATCATGTTATTGGGCCAAAGGAGAGTTCATCAGAACCTAGCAAAATTGACCTGAAAATGAGTAACTTTCTCTAATATAGTAATTTTCATTCTAAAGAGTTTTAGTTTATTTCATATGTATAGAAGAGTTGTGTGTGTGTGTGTGTGTGTGTGTGTGTGTGTGTGTATTGTGTGTGTATATTTGGTACAGGGTGTCACCATGTAGCTTGAACTTGTAGTGTTCCTCCTGCTCTCAGCCTCCTCAGTGCTGGAATTATAGGTATTTGTCACCATGCCCTGTTTCGCTGACAATATCAGTATTCTTGGGGGCAGGGCCAGTGCAGCATGTGGTGCTGGGGATCAAACCCCAGCCCCTGAGCTTGCCTAAGCAGGCTCTTAGTCTACTGAGCTATCTCTCTGGCCCTTCATTTTTATATTAGAAACAGCTACATATTGGTCAAATACCCTATGCTAACATTAAGTGCACAAGATGAATAGACTACCTTCTCACCTTCAAAGAGCTCTGCAGTAATATGCACTTGACTTTGAAATATCATGGAACTCCAAAGTGTGAATGTAGGTTTCATGGAGGAAGTGAAGAGGAAGAAGGAGCTGCCATACCCATGTAGAAGCCATGAGAGGCTGGGGTGGGAACTCAGACACTGGCATGCTGTAGGCAGCTGCTGGCAGGTCAGTCGCCTAGGGAATATTTACACCACAGGAACTGGTGAACATGACCCATGAGGCTCCTTTGTTTCTGCAAACCCAGTGGTTACGTGTTTACCAGCTTGCTAGGCAAGTCATGATAGCAGTTTCTTCTGCTGCCTTTCATCGTGACTGCTAATGTGCTATACAGTAAACCATTTAGCATCTCTGTGCCTCTGCAAGAAGAACCCCACATGCTCTTAAAGGAAGCTGTGAAAAGCAAAGAAAGCATTCAAATGAAGTTCTTTGAGCTTCCTCCATGAAAAGCTTTATTTTTCTTTGAACCCAGAAAAAAACACTTGGAAGGGTTCCATGTTTCCTTCAGGATCCTGAAAGCATCAACAGCAGGTCCCTGGGGAGGGATTCTTCCTTACTGTTTGTGATCATAGTGTTGCAAATGATCCTCCTGTGCAAAGAAAATTAAACTATGTAACTATTGTTGAAGCATAACTTAGGCTCTCCCTTACTGTTTGTTATGATTGAATGATGTCTTTTTACCAAATAGTACTCATGCAAGACATTGTGTGGTGAGGAAGGGCTTGATGGAGAGCCAGAATGTGAGGAAGGAGAGTTGAGAAGCTTACGCCCAGTGTTTATATTTGAGCTACCTTCTACACTAAGCTTTGTTTAGATTATCTTCTGTCTTTTAAGAAATGATACTTATGCATCCTTTTTTGCTGGATTTAAGGTAATGATGAATAGAATACTACTTCTTAGGGCTAAGTTAGGCTATGACAAAGGGCCAGTATCCAGAATACAAGGATTAATCACAAAATATGGTGCATATGGAAATAAAAAAATCATTACAGTAAATGATGCATGGCCACTAATTCTCTTTATAATATTTTTACTTGCTTAGAACCCACTTATCTTTGCATGGTTGGCACTTCCAGAAGCAGTTCTAGAATTCCTCTGTCCCATCTTTAGGAGGTGTTACAGAAGTCCAATGAATACATGGTTGAGTGCCTCCAACAGAAAGGCAGCTTATGAAACTTTCACGGTGCATCTTCACCCACTTTCTTCACTGCACCCCACACTGTGTGGCTTCTGTGTCCTCCCCAAAGTTAAAACAACCATGAAAAGTACAGATTTTGAACGTAGTCAGACTTCGAGTCAACCATAGCAGCGCAACTAGAGACACTGATGAAAGAGAACTTCCAGAACGGCTTCTGAAAATGACAAGAACAATGGGTTAAGTATGTTTGAAATAAGGTGGTGGTTTTGAACGAGATTATGGTAATGTCTTTTTATGCCGATTTTTAGAAAAACTTCCACCTATCTTTTGATCACACTTAGTAGAATTGCTGAATGAAAGGCACAGAGGTGAGAAATGGCCTGCATGCCTTGGCAACCGAGCTAGTTCAGCATTAAAATGTAATTGTAAAGGTATTTACGAAGAGAATAAGCATAGAAGATTCTGATAAACTTCTGAAGTGAAAACCATTAAACAAAGGGGCTGTACCTGACAGGTATTACAATATAGTTCTGGCTGGCTTTCCAAAATTGTTTGTAGCTTTCCTTTCATTCCTTGGCTTCATGGTCTAGCACCAAATTAGCTCGCACATCCATATGCACATACTATGTTCAATATGGAAGTCTTATACCCCGCACTAGGAGAAAGACTATGGGAATAGGGAGACCAAGGAGAGTAATTCTTCAAGGAGTACTGGAAAAAAAGATGGAAGCAAAAGGGTGTAACTTGGTTCCAAATTATAGAGGTTTATTTAGAAATCTTCAAGGGAATTAAGTATAAATCCATAGAGAGTTTGCTTACATATGACAGCTTTCCCTGGTAGCCTGCCCAGAACAATTAATATTTCTGATGCTTTCAGTAAGGGATGCGCCAGAGTATGGGTCATATTGGGACAAGCTCCATCAAATTTATTTAGTCTTTATCCTAATCTTGAGCAACACATGTCCTTAAACATCCCTGACTTGGTGTCCTTCTCCTCTGGGTCACTTGTTCTAAGTAGGAATGTAATAGGATTGTCCTGGTCATCAACCCCCCAATCTGTTTCTCTTGATCCATCCTGTGATAACAAGATGAAGAAATAGAGACCTGATTTAGTGAGAGATAAGGCCTTGATGTCTTGCTCTTGGTTATAACCCCAGAGGCTAACATGCGTCTGTTGTACTGAAGAAATGAATGAACAGGAAAGGAAACTGTTGTTCCACATAGACATTTTCAGTTCTCCTGGGCAAGGATGGTAAAGGTGGTGGTGGTGGCAGCTGTAGCTGGCACATAATCCTGAGGGTCATTATTTCAGTAACTGTCAGAGTATCTTCTGAAGTCAGGTGGGAAGATATCAGCGTCCTCTCCCCATCCTTACCTAAAGGTGTTGAGCTATAATGAGCTTAAAGACCTCGTGTAAGACCCTTTGGTGGTTTGTGAAAAATTTGGGTTTCAGTTTTGCGTCCCCCAATTCTGTGCTTTTCCTTCAGCTGTGGGTGACAATGCCAGTGCCCAACTGTAAAGCGAAAAGCAGGAAACTGACATTGATATCTGTGTTTTTCTTTGAGATGAGAGATGGCCATATTATCATTTTACCTTGAGGGCTTCATGAGAATCTGAATGTCCTGAATCTGGCCTAAAGATTTCATGAGAATAGTAAACATTTTTATTGAGTTTTAGTAATTCTCTATCTCTGTTTCTATTTCTGTTTCTGTTTCTGTCTTTGTCTCTGTCTCTCTCTGTGTCTCTCTGTCTCTCTCTCTCTTTCTCTCTCTCTCTCTGTCTCTCTGTCTCTCACTCTCTCTGTCTCCAAGAGAGCACCAAGCTATGCAGATAGGTTTAGTGAGGATTGCAATGGACAA
>PVKN010013885.1:0-19589 GCA_004027915.1 Capromys pilorides | reverse complement strand
ACTAACATATGTACATAATATCCAATTGGCTTCGCTTTACTTTTGTACATGCACTGTATAAATCTCAAGAGAAAAATTTTTGGTTTTTGGTTTTCCTGTTTTCTATTTTATCTTGTTCCAGTCTCCGTGTCCACTGTCCAGCGTGGCTCAAAACTTTTTTTTTTTAAATAATCCTGCGTTGGTTATGTTAGGAAAGACAAGTGTGGAAGGTTGAAAATATAGAGAGAAGTAGAGATAATAAAATTATGTTCTTGGCAATAGGATTTCCCCCCACCCTCTGCTCCTATGAACCATTCTTTTCATACATTAAGATTTAGCAGTTCTAAATGAAGTGATCCTATCTTTCAAGTAACCTTAATAATCCTAACATAAATATCCCTCATACATTTGTATCTTGCTCATTTAAATAGCATTCAGTTCACTTGTGCAAATAGTGTTAAAATTTTTTCTACCTAAGTACTTTGAGGCCACAGCATATGGGTGGAATTCTGAGCAAAGGGGGAAAAACGATGCGCTCATAGAATCATACGCGGGCGTCTCCTCTTCTCGCCTGAGCTATGGCAGCTTAGTGAAATCATCGCATTTTAGAGCTCTGGCTTGCAAACTCTGCGATGGCCTCATGCACCTTTGTCATGCTTCCTGTCTTCCTCTGAGCCAACTGTCAGCTCTCTGCACCTCACACTTCATGTCGGAGCAGCTTTTAGTCCTGTTCCTCAGGACCTCCAGAAGGTGGCCCTGTAAGAAGAGGAGGACATGAGCTGTTGGAGGCTCCCCACTGGACCAGGCCTGGCCAGGCAAATGTAGCCCCTAATTAATTTTAATTTTACAGTTCAGCCTGAAAACTGTGGGACGTGAATCCTGCCACACTGTCCTCAGATTTCCCCTGATTTCTTTCTCAGCTGAACCAAGGGACATATTTCCTCTCTGACTTAAGTCCCTTTCCCTAGGGAGAAGATAAAGTCTCCACACATCTCAACTGCCATAGTTTTTATTGAGATAAGATACTGTAAATGGGCACTGCCAGCTGCTTTCTGCAAAAGGGAATAAACTTGTTTAAACCCTAAAATATTTTCCTTACTTCAAAACCATCTTAAAAGTAACTGAGCGGGCCAGCGAGATAGCTCAGCTAACTAAGCGCCAGCTTAGGCAAGCACAGGGACTGGGGTTTGATCTGGTACCACATGCCATGCCAGGCCTGCCCCCAAGTACACTAAGCTGGCCACTGAGACTGGGCATGGTGGCACATGCCTATAATTCCAGCTTTGAGGAGGCAGCAAAACAGGAGGATCAGTACAAGTACGAGCTGCATGGTGAGACCTCGTATCAAATACATTAAAAAAAGTAACTGAGCTTTCAAGTTCTGTTTAATTCCTCACTTTACCTTGGAGAATCACAGCCCGCACTTTACTAAGATAAGGAGCAGAGCGTTGGCTGTGGAAAAGGGAAACTTTTCTTCCTGCCATTTGCTAACCCCCTGAGCTGGCGAAGGGGTTAGAAGTACAGGTCCTCAACTGCAACCTGAGGCACAGATCCTGCTCTGCCACCTACCGGCGGTTGCAGTTGGGCACATTACTTAAGCCTCAATTTCCTTTTCTATACAATGGGGACAGTCAGACCTATGTTGCAGAGTTGTCTGAGTGAAGGACTCTAAACATAAATGCATTGAAAATTGGACCTGGCACCTGGCCCATGATAATGTTGTGTTCACTGCCGCTCTCTCTGATCTTTTTCATTGGCCGAGAGAACTAATAGCTATTACATTTGGAGAAACAATTTAGTCTTCAGTTAATAGCCTTTCAAAAAATGGAAGAACGGGGGCTTTCGGGTTAGCTCAGCGGTTTAAGTGCCTGTGAGGGCAATCCCAGCCAGGCACAGGGGATGGTGGTTTGATCCCCAGATCCACACTTAAGACAGCCTGAGCCAACCAAAAAGAACAAAAAAAAAGAATTCTTGGGCTGCAGAGATAGCTCAGTAGAGCAAGTGCTTGCCTGGCAAGCACAAGGTCCTAAGTTCAATCCCCAGTGCCACAAAATAAATAAACAAATATATGAAAAAAAATTTAAAATGGAATAAAACAAGATTTTATCTTCTTTGATATTTATCTCCTATAGTGACAAAACTTTTCACAATGCTATTTCAATTCCTTTGTGTTTCCAAACATGTTTTGAAGAAGTATTTTCTACCACAAACAGATAAGCAGAAGGGAGCTGCTGCGTTCCGCTTAATTTTGGCAAGTGCTTTCTCCTGATTCTTCTCAAGATGTGAGTCAGAAAGTACTAGATGGGGGGCTAGTGAGATAGCTCAGTAGTCTAAAGCGCCTGCTTAGGCAAGCTTAGGCAAGCGCTCAGGGACCTGCAATTGGATCCCCTGCACCACATGCTGTGCCAGCACCACCCCCACAGTGGGCTGAGCTGGCCCCAAAGAGAAAGTACTAGATGGAGTCCTGGGCAGTTACCCTAGACTCATGGGCAAGGCGTCACCTGGCCCACAACCTGGCCTGCACCAAAGCCCATCTGTCTCTGACTGCCACGCCAGGCAGTTGATGAAATGCCAGCTTCTCCCAGGCCCAGAATCAGGACATGCTGAGGGTTGTTGGCTTTCTCTTAGCCGGAGACACTCACCTGGAAAACTCTGAATGATAATTTTGGCAAGAAAAACTTGCGGAAGTTCTGCAAATACCATACACTAAAGAAATTTGCTGTGTGAAATGAAAGAGCCAGTTACGAAGAAGCTTCACAGCAGAAGGTGGAAATCCTTTAGAACTACTTTAACCTGAATGGTGACTACTTGCAACTAGCCAGGTGCTCAACCTGCCAGCCACGGTGAAGTCACAGGTTATAGGTTGTGACAACTCCAGAAACATCGTAGGTAGGAAAGGTGCTTGCGTGAGACGCTGGCACCCATGACACTATGTTAAAATATTTTAAAGGCTGTTTATTACAACTATTTGAATTGCAATAGCATAGTAGTAATTTTATAGCCTTTGAAGATAACAGGTTGGGAAAAAATCTTCCTTTCACACCAGTGCATTTATATTTATCTTAAAAATAGTACCTATATTTTACAGTTAAATACGTGAAAATATTTTTAAAACTGTACCATATGTAGTTAATATTTTGAAAAGAATCTACTGAGGATTGTATACAGGTTAATAGAATCAGGTAATAAAAATAATAATAATATATTAGTAACACTTAATAAAGTAAGGAGTTCAAGGATAAGATGCCTCACTATATTTCCTCCCACTGATTTATTTTCTGTGAAAAGTGCAAAGTATCTTCAACCACAGTGTGCTGTTCATTCATTTATTGTCAAGACAATAGTGTGAAATACCCAGTTGTCGCCAGAGTAGCAGTTGACTTGCTTTCCATAGCAGAACTGAAAATCACTGGGACTGCCACAAGAGAGCCGTTACAAGTAGAAAATGGGTGGGCCTTAGGGTGTGACTTCACTACACCATAGATGCTGGTGTCTGTCACCTGCACATGTGACAAAGCATAGATGTGTGCTTACACACCAGGTGCCTTTGTTGCAAAGGTTTTATATTCCCTGGTAAGAAAAAGGTTTTACAAGCTGGCTTTCTGAGTGACACTACAGAAAGTGCTTTAAAACCAGCAGCATCCCACACTATGAAAAGGGAGAAGCAAGTTGCCAGTACAATCAGTTTCTTTGGTTCTTAATGGTTCTATTTTCTTCACTCAGACTTTATTGGTACGTTTGATATATGCATAAAGATCACATTCGTGGTAGAGAGTTTGTACCTGTCCATGATATAACTTGATTCTTTTTCCCCCACTCTGCTACCCCTTCGGTCCTCCCTCCTTCCCCATTTACAGTAATGCTTCACTTCAAGTGTGTTTTCCATCCTATTTTTAATTTTAAGCATCTTTCCCAGCCTCCTCTTGAGCGTCTTTTATTTTTCTTATACCTCGATCTTTTCATGGTTCTGTAGCCAGCTCCAGAGAGGCCCATCACTCTGTCCCAGCATCTAACCATATTCAATATGGGTTGAAACAGCAGGGCTCCTCCACTGGCCACTCGCCTAGCATGGGGGAAGCCCTGGCTTTAATCCTTAGCACCCCAGAAAGTAAAAAAAAAAAAAAAAAAGCAAAATGCAAAATTATATATAAAAGAGGCAACTGAACCATACAGTGAATGTTTAAATTAATTAGAGTCAAACACAGAGTAACAGTAATGATCCTCAAAACCCTCCCTCCCTCATAACAGACACCCCAGCATTCTTGCCATCTTCTGAAGCAGGTCTGGAAGTCCTCTTTGTGAGTGTCTTTAAGAGGTGTGATTTTACCAGTTACAGTGACCGCAGCAGTGGGTGCTGTCCAGTCGAATGGCAGATCACAGAAGCACAGCAGCTTGTCCTCAGCCACCTTGTCCCTGGGTCTCACCCCATGCAACGTCTACCTGTTTCCCTAAAGTCAGAATAACATGGAGTGTTGCCTTTCAGGATGGCAGGGCTGCCTGGGAGCTGTCGCTCACTGCCTCTGTCCAGGTCATGAAAGAGGACGGTGTTCTGTGTCTGACTTGAGGAGAAATTCCAAATTCCAATCTTAAAGTATAATTGCTATGGGATGTTGGCCACTTGCACAGCTCTGTAAAGCTGAAAAATGAAAAGTGGAACCACGGTACGGGAATCACCAACAACAGCTCCTCATCCCTACAGCCTTGACCGTTCTTCTCAGAAGTGAAAATCGCAGAGCACTTGTCCCTTTTTGTCTGGCTTGTTTCACTCAGCAAAATGTCTTCAGGACTTACCCATGTTGTAGCAGAGGTGTCTGAACTTCCTCCCTTGTAAGGCTAAAGAATGCTCCACTTTTGTGTGGATTTGCCACATGTGGTTTGCCCGCTCACCCACCACTGGACACTGTGGCTGTTGGGGGCAGTGTCATCGTTGGCTTAGCGCCCCGGGGTGGCTGCCCTTGTTGGGACGAATCCTCGGGGCCTTTGAGAGGTTGTCAGAGGGCCTGCAGGATTCAGCCTCTGCAGCCTTCAGCCTCGTCCTGCCCCTTTCATTGCCGACTCCTCTTAGCCAGCTGCCGGCTTTCCACAGCTTGTCTTTCCGGGGCGGCTGTGCTCATGGAGATCTCTGGAGAAGGAGGCTCCAGGAAGCGGCACAGCAGGCAGTGATTTCCTGAAGGGAAGTGCCAGTGAGAGGAAATGGAGTTCCGGTTAGGCTGAAAGGACTGTTCCACCCCAAGACAGGCTGCCCTAATGCAGAGGAGAGAGCCAGAAGGCACAGCAGAATGGCCCCCACGGCCCCAGGGAAGATTGAAGTGGCCAGCATGGCAGTCACCTCCTGGGAGCAGGGAGGGCTGCGTTAGCATCATGGCAATGCTCAGCCACTGGCTGGGAGATGTGGAAATGGGGGGATTTCAGGAAAGTGGACTCCGTGGGTGGCTTCCTGTCGCTGGCACTGTGCCTCTGCCTCCTCGGCTCACAATGTTTTGGCTCAGTTTCAGAGATTTCTGTTCAAAGTCAGTGGGCCCCTTGCTTTTAGGCCTGTAGTGTAGTAGAAGCATCGCGGGAAGGCGTTTCGGAGGAAAGCTGCTTACTGCCTGGCAATCAAAATCCAGGAAGAGCAAGAGCCACAGAGGGCTGGGGAGACAGCTCGGCGGTCTAAGCACCTGTCTGGCAGGTGTGAGGACTTGGGTTCGATCCCTGGTATTGCATATCGTGTTGGCACTGGAAGCCTTAGTGTGGTAATCTCAGCCCTGGGGAGGATGACACAGGAGGATCGCTACGAGTCTGAGCTGTGCAGTGAGACCCTGCTTCCTCTAACCGGGCCCCCATCTTGACAGCACAGTCAGCTATGAACTCCTCAGTGAGTCGGTCTACTAAAAGGGTTGCATCCCCAATTCCTGAGTCTTTGAGGAACACTGAATACTGAAACCATCACAACAGCCAGGAAGGAGCCCCTTGTTTGTTTTTGGGCCTTAGCTGTTTGCATAGCATCATTTTATGCAGTATGTTTTTCAACATTTGTGTGCTCAAGGCAGAAATAGACACTTGGAATTTGTCTTCTGAGAGGTATTCTGCGTGTCTTTGTGGAGGTGTGGTTTTTACAGCTTTTCAAAGCACAGTTTCGCGTCTGCCCTGCCTGGAAGGACCTGTGCTGTGGGGCAGCACCAAGCCGGCAGCAGCGTCTAGGAGTTGGACTTGGTGAGGAGACCGGGGTTAGACGCCCAGCTCCTGGGGGAGGCAGATTTAGCCCATTTTCTGTTGCCGTACAGCATATCCAAGGCGAGATTATTTATAAAGGAAACATCTATTTAGCCCACAGTTCTAAAAGCTGCACGTCCAAGATCAGTGCTGCCACCCGTGTGGCTTCGGATGAGGGTCTTGAGCTGCTCTGTGCGTGGGAGAAACATGGAAGGGAAGCATGTGCCAGGAGGGAGCGGGCCGGCCGGGCCGGGCGCCTTCCAAGAACCGGTCCTCAGTACCTACGCCAGCCGCACGAGAGAACTGAGTCCTGCAAGAAAGGAATGGATCCGTGGACGCCCACTGCGGACCTCGGCTCCTCCCACTAGGCCCCACCTCCTAGCTCTGCCTCCCGGGCTCCGGACTCCGAGCCTCAGCACGGCTTCTGGAGGGAACAGATGCGGCAGGCAGACCCGAGAAGTGAGGCAAGGAGGCTGAGCAAGAGAGAGCGGAAGGCCGAGGCCACGGCACTGAAGCCAACAGCCGTGGGGACAAAACTAGGAGTAGATGCTGGGAGGAGGCAGAGGCTGGAAGAAATAGCTCAGGAGAGGGACAGACTGAGCTCGGATGAAAGCTGGAGAACTTGGTCTTGTCTGGAAGCAATTTTCCCCTTCTATCACTCCAATTAAAAACATAAGACATGTATGTATGCATGTATGTATGTATGTATGGCCTGCTCAGCTCACCCTTGTGGCAGCGCTGGCGCCCATGTGGTGCTGGAGCTGTCCTGTGGTTCCTGAGCGCGTGCCTAAGCTTGCCTAAGGAGGCCGCTTTAGATCGCCGAGCTATCTCGCTGGCCCAAGACCTACTTTCCTAAAAAAGATTTGAGCAGCTCAGAACATAACTCAGTGATAGCATGCCTATCTAGGAGGTGCAAGGTCCTAGGGACAATCCTCAGGTTCCCTAAAAGAGTAAAGAATGTTTGGGGGAAAGGTGTCAGCTCAAGTTGCAGCAGGACGCAGGCCTCTCTGGCTGGTGCCTAGTAGGCAGAATGTAGCCACCCGCTCCTCAGCAGAAGGAGCTGAATGTAGTGGGACAGCTTTGGACTCAGTACTGCAGTGCCCTTGGGCATAAATCAGTGTCTAAGCCAGTGGCCTGAGGTGCCACAGCCCAATCCTAATTACATCAGTGCACCCCACCACCTTCCCCCAGACAGAATATGGCGGCGTACCTCTGTAATCCCAGTACTCTGGAAGACTAAGGCAGGAGCCCCAGTTTGGGCCAGGTTGGACAGTTTAGTGATTTAGCAAGACCCTGTCTCAAAATCTAAAAATAAAAAATAAAAAGGGCCAGAGATATAGCCCTCAGTTGTAAAGGCCTTGTGTTCAATTCTTTTTTTTTTTTTGCGGAACTGGGGATTGAACTCAGGATCCTGTGCCTGCCAGGCAAGCGCTTATTCTACTGAGCTATATCCCCAGCCCCTCTTGTGCTCAATTCTGAAAAACTTAAAAAACAAAAATGAGGAAGAGGAGGAAGAGAAAGAGGAGAAGAAAGAGGAGGAGGACCCACAATGCTTATTCAGCACAAAGATGCCTAACCGCCTGTGTGTTGTGTGGAAAAGTAGCTGCGAGGCATCCTCTCCCTGTGGTAGATAAAGACCAGGGAGAGAGAAGAGCACAGGACCTGGCCCCGCTGGGAGCTGCCAGCCTGGTTCACATTCTTCCTGTGACCCCGCAGGTGGCAGCCTGGGCCAAGATGCCTCTTCATGGGGGGGGGGGGGGGGATGCAACTCCTTTGAAACCCCAGTTCACCTGAAGGGAGCAGGTGATCCCAAAGGATAGAGTCTGAGGAATGTCACCCTGCGATGCAAAGGGATTATTTAACCATCACCTAATGAGGACAGGACTTGGGCCTGTCCCCAGGGAACGTTTTGCTCTGCCATTCTTTGCCTTGGTCTTTACCTTGAGCACTGGTGAATGCCTCCGCGGATGAGGAAACATGGCCGCTCCCTCCAGACTCACATTTTGTAACCTGGTGTAAGGAAGAAACCTGTCAAACAAGAAGGGCCACCTGGTGGTGGGAGGCTAGAACGCGTGCCTAAGAAGCGAGTAAGCTGTCTCCCCATGCTGCTAGCCAGGAGGAGGCAGCAGCGCGCCTCCTGCATCACCCTGGTCCACGGGCAGTGCTCATTCGGTGACCAAATTCTGGTCCTGCGAACTGGTTGCTCCATGAGAAACTCCATATAGTCGTACATTGCAACATTCAGCACAATAAAAGAATGGTCAGAGCAACTGCAACTCAGCATCTTTGCTTTTATTTGCCTACCTCTCATAGTGTCATGTACAGCAGAACACAAAAGTACTGTACGCCCTTGCAGTCCACTCAGCCAAATTACACAACCGTACAAACCAGGTGTTCTGTACAAAAGACACAACTGTACAAATGAAGGCAGGTCTGAAGGCTGAGTGTCAGGTCATAAATCTGAACAGTGAGCCTCGGTCCTAAATTTGAGTAGCCATTAAACAGGCACGTTGTTAAGTTGAAGTTACTGCAACAAGTTATTGTTTTCAAAAGAAACAAAGGCCTTAGTAGAAAAAACCTCTCTCTTCACCTCAATGGGTTTTGGTGCTAAGGTTACAGATGGACTAACACCAGGCATGCCTGTGATTGTCACCTCGGAGCCTGAAGCAGAAAATTCAAGCCTAGAGGGCCAGGGAGATAGCTCTGTGGCACAAGTGCCTGCCTGGCAAGCGTAAGGTCATGAGTTTGACCGCCAGTCCCACCAAAAAATAAAAATTAAAAAAAAAAAATTCAAACCTAGTCCTGGCAATTTAGCAGTTTAGGGACAACTTGTCTCAAGATTTAATAAATCAGGGGCTGGCGAGATGGTTCAGTGGTCTAAAGCGCCTGCTTAGGAGGGCTCAGGCAACTGCGGGGACTGCAGTTCGATCCCCGGCACCACATGCTGCTCCAGCGCCACCACCAGGGCAGGCTGAGCCAGCCACAAAATGGATAAATAAAGAAACAAACAAATGCAACAAGCAAGCAAACAAATAAATAAATAAATAAATTAAAAAAAAAAAGATTTAATAAATCAGAAGGCATGGAGAGGTAGCTCATTGCTAAGGCCCTAGCTTAAATCCCAGTGTTGTGGAGGAAAAAAGACTAGCTAGTCATGTGCACCTGGGATCTCAGCAGGAGGATTGCGAGTTCAAGGCCAGCCTGGACACCCTGTTTTAGCAACATGCTAATGCACCTATAATCCCACTATTTTAGAGGCTGAGGCAGGTAAGTTTGGTGTCGGCCTGGGCAATTCAGCAAGACTGTGTCTCAAAATAAAAATAAGCAAATAAAATATGTAACAGGTGAGGGTGTGGGGCAGGGGAGATAGCCCAGTGATTGGTGAGGTCAAGACCCAGGATTTCTTGGTGGTGGAAGGACTGGAAGAAGACCCCGGAGAAGGGAAACCTTTCTCTTCCTGACCAGAGACAAAAAGACCTAAAATAGATGCGGGGGGGGGGGGGGGGGTGTAGATAGCTCAGCAGAATAAAGCACCTGCTTAGGCAGAGCTTAGCAACCAGAGTTCAGTTACTGGCTGTGGAGCCGGACCCACCCCCAGGGCGTGCTGAGAGGAAGCGTGAGACTGGGTGTGGTGGTATGTGCCTGTAAGCTCAGCATTTTGGAAGGCTGAAAACAGGAGAATCACTGAGTCTGATCTGTGTAGTGAGACCCTGTAGACCTTGTACTAAATACATAAAAAAATAAATAAAATGAAATACATTTGGGGGAGCAGAATAAACTCCAGTGGTGTGATTGAATTTTAATTATAAAATAATAGCAAGGAAGGAAGTCTTTATATCATTTGCATATTAATTTATTTTCATTTTACTCAGTTTTATAAAAATGACTAAAGGCCTACTCATATTCACAGTCTGATAAAATACAAATACCATTCTTCTTTGTAATCTCATCACATTACCCTTTAACAGACAGAACTGAGAGAATGGTGATATTAATCCCACTGAGTTTACTGTTTCTGTATCTTGTCTGCTTTTTGAGATAATCCTCCTGCCTCAGACTCCACGGTGCTAGGATTACAGACATGCACCGCTACACCTGGCAGAAGACATTTTTAAAAACATATTTTTTCCATTTTCAAAACTGTCACCGATGGGTGAGGCCGCAACAGGCGCAAGGGTCACTTGCTAGTACTGTTTGCAGGGCCTGGCGCATGGCCCAAACACAACTGCAGCCTTCCCGATCCCCCCGGGGCCACCACATCGCTCTGTTGGGCCTGGACCACGGGGAACACTACGGTGCTACATTGACTGCGGCCAGGCGAGCTTGTCCAGGTCGTCCCAACGGAGGCTTCAACACGGAGATGGCCACCGTGACTTTGGGCAAATCCAAAGCTGTCACCTTCAATTTCTGGGTCGTCTACACCAGGGGCACAGAACGGCGTTGTGTTTGTCGTTGACTTGGTGGATGCCAGGAGGATGGAAGACACAAAAGCCGAACTTGATAGATGACCAGGATCTTGGCAAACCAGGGTTCATCACAGCCAACAGGGAGGACCTGGGGGCTCAGCAAGGCCAGGGAGCAGCTGGCCTGGCAGGAGCTGGGCACCTGCAGCCAGCTGTACACAGCCGGGAGGAGCCGCACTGCGCGATGACCTTGATGAAGAGGCCCTGGGAGGAACCTTTGTAGAGAAACTGACTACAAGGCTCTGTGCATTATGATAAAGTGCTAATGAATGGAAATGTTAAGGTAAATTCTTTCTGTCTGTCTCTCTCTTTCACACATACACACACACACACACACACACACACACACGGAGTGACACTGATCTGTATAAATCCAGTTGGGACAATGAAAAAGTGTTTGCTTCTTAAAGGTTTGGCCCGATGGTCTTTAACATTTTCTGGATTCAATTATTTCATGCAATCTCTTAATCCTGAACACTGTTTAATTAAGTTGCTGTAATGTTAATAAAAATTAGCTATTTCGGGTATGCGTGGAACAAGTGTGAACAAAGCTTGTTTGGGAGTGTCATTTACTTTTTAGAAATAGGTATCTACTTTCCCACATGCCTTCAAAACAACTTTATTGGGATTGAGGCTATTGTAAAAATAGTTTGACAAAGTTGGACGTGGTGGCTCACTCCTGTAATCCCAACGCTTGGGAGTTTGGGGCAGGAGGAGCACTTTCGGTTTGAGGCCAGCGTGGCACAATGCTCTGTGTATGTACAGTGAGTTCAAAGGCCACCTGAATGCCATGCATAGTAAGACTCTGACTTAAAATAAAACAAAAAAAGATATTTTGCTGTAAGAAGCACTTTCACATGAAGAACCTAAAAGAAGATACTTGACTCTTCTATAGTAACATGGGTAAGCAGACCAGTTCTAAACGCAGGATACGTATATGACTTTATGAAGAAAGGAATTGGAGAATTCAGTCAAGGGGATAGAATTAGAATAGCTATGAGAGGGCTGAGGAGATAGCTTGGTAGTCTAAGTGCCTGCCTGGCAAGTGCAAGGACCTAGGTTCAATCCCCAGTACTGCATGCTGCCTGGTGCACTGTGCAGGCCCCTGAAGCCAAGCCTGGTAGCACATGCTTATAATCCCAGGGCTAGGGAGGCTGAGACAGGAGGATCACTAGGAGTTTGAGCTGTGTAGTGAGACCCTATACTAAATGAACAAATAAAATGATCTTAATAGTTTTGTATTTAACCATTTTCTTTTTTTTTAACTTTATTTACTTACATTATGGCTGGCTCAGCCTGTCCTGGGGGTGGGGCTGGTGCAGCATGTGGCGCCAAGGATGGAATCCCAGTCCCTGCGGTTGCCTATGTGGGTGCTTTAGACTGCTGAGCTATCTCACTGGCCCAATAAAATGATTTTTTAAAACAATAGAAACAAGATCTCTAAAATATTCTGCTTACAAGATATTAATGTCTGTTGGCTGAAAACAGACGTTTTCCATATATTTTTGTGTTTTGAAAGGAAGAAAACTGTATGAACATCTGACACAGCGTGGAGAGAGTGTCAGCTGCCTACACGCATTCTGAGCCATCTGAACAGTGCTGCCAGGGATGTCTAGTACCAATTATGGAAAGAATCGTAATGACAGAAAATGAAGAGGAAAGTGACAGAGCTACTTTTTCATAACTTACGAAATCCTGTTTCTATTGTAAGAAACATAAAATTGTAAAAAAAAAAAAAAAAACTGTTGCAGTATTAGAAACAAATTTTTGGGGTTGACAAGATAGCTCAGTGGACTAAAGCACATGCTTAGGCAAGTGCAAGGACCGCAGTTCGATCCCAGCCACCACATGCCTTGGCAGCTCTGCCTCCGGGGTGGGCTGACAGAGCCACAGAGTCTGGCAGGGTGGCGCACATCTGTAATCCCAGCACTGGGAGAGCTTAAAGCAGGAGGATCACAGTGAGTCTGAGCTACATAGTGAGACCTTGTAACAACCAAATACATTAAAAAGTAAAAAACAGAATTAAAAAAATTCTGTAGCTTATAATTCAAACGAAAATCAAGGAATTAAAGGAACAGCATGGAACATCGTGCAGTGGAAGTTTTCCTTACCCTTCAGTGCAATAAACAAGCACGAGGAAACATTCACACATTCAGTTTCACATCGGCAGCTCCACCCATTTAAGGGAGAAAGGGGCTGTCAACACAGCTGTCAACAGGCGTGGCAGCAGCGCTGGGAATATCCCTAGCTCTACGACCTCTGCATACAGGGACTCATCAGGCCAGTTGAGGCAGCCGAGAAAAGCAGGTAGGGCCATCACCGCTCCCCAGGGCTGGCAGCGTCAACAACTGCCTCGTGTATGTGCCAAGGTACTGAGTCAGCAGGTCTGTGCACTCACGGGCGAGTGGCATGATCCAGAACCTTTCTTCTTCTCTTCTCAGATGATGTCACCTGCCCCACAGCTTGGCAGCTTCAGAGTGGTAGTTTCCAGACTTCCTGGGAGAAAGTGGCTGTAACTGGTAACTTCCAGGGAGAAGACTGGCTGGTGATAAGCTCAGCAGCTCTCATAGTTGGGCTGACAGGGAGCCAGGATGTTGTCTCAGCCTCTCCTCATGTACTGTGTTCGTGAATAAGAAATGTTCCTCAGCAGCTGGCTCCCAGAGAAAAGCTCGTTTTCCTCTGCCCACGAAACTGCTCCCATGCGAAAAAGACTGGTTTTGAGAAGTGGGAGGTAACTCCCCAAGCACCCAGCTGGGCCCTATCACAAATCTTGGCATGATGAGAAGCCACATGGACATCAGACTGGGTCTGTGGCCAAGGCTGCAGCTTGCACTATGTGACACCATGTCATCTCCCTAGCCATTTACCAATAACTTTCATCACAAGATCTAGGCTAAAGCCTGGCTTGCCTGAGCTCCAGACTTTTACATGCCATTGTCAGCTTGTCCGCTTTCCTTGAATGACATCGCTGTGGTCTCCTCCAACCCAATGTTCCTTCTCCTTCAGTTAAGGGGACTGTGGCAGGATTCTCGCAAAGAAGGGTGGGGGACATGAAGGATCTTTCCAGGAAGTAGGGTTCATCTGGGGGACACAGGGCTCAATGGATTAATACGGAGCCCCAAACCTGGTAGGGGTTTATCTTTTACACAGTTTTTGCGTCTTTGTCTCTCGTAAGTAGTAACACACTCACATGCCACAGCCTGATCAGTTACAATGTATGTTACAGAGCAGTGCTAGAACTACACACGCGTTTCTAGGGACAGGCGTGAGCATGGAGTCTTTCCTGATGCTGAGAAGGCTCTGCATCCACACCATTCCTTTGGGAGAGGCTGAGCCACACTCCTCTAGGAAGGGTCCTACAAAAGCAGCATCTTGCCAGTTATATAACAGATCAGAATCACCTTCAGCAGGACTGGGGAGATAGCTTTGTGGCTCGAGTGCTTGCAAGGTCATGAGTTGGAACCCAGGTCCCACATAAAAATAAAAAAAAAAAGAATCACCTTCAGCTCCATCCTCTCCATCCTCTCTGTCCAAAAAAAAAAAAAAAAAAAGCTCCTGGTTAGGCAGACAAAGAGGCTGAGGTTCAATTTCCCACATACAGTGCTGGCCCTGCCCCTAGGGCACACTGAGACTGAACTGAGACTGGTGGTGCGTGCCTGTAACCCCAGAGTTTGGGAGGCTGAAAACAGGAGGATCACTATGACTGCAATCTGTGTAGCGAGACCCTGTAGACCCTGTACTAAATACATTTTTAAAAAAGAAATTAAGTAATATCAAAAAAAAAGAAAAGAAAAAGATTAATATCTGTCAGTCGTTGAGTACTTACTGTGCTGAAATGAACACCAGGCAGTTTATCTATAAAGGGAACAATTTCCTGTGTGGATTTGCCTAACTTGCCCAACAAGAAAGCAGATTGTACATCAGGGAACGGTATTTTGATCCACACTTAAATTACATAATTCCTCATCTTAATGACCGTGCATTCAATACATGTCTGTTATGTCCACAGTTAATATTAATTAATTTTGGTCTTAAGTTGCAGATATATTTCATACGCATCTATAAGTTGGCCTGGACCAGCTGTTCTTTGGCCCGTGGTCCCACAGTGGTTTTCAGTTGCTCTCCTTTTCATTTTCAGAAGTGTCTATGTTTGGATGATAACACTGCATGGTTGTTATGGCTTATATCTAGGTGTCCTCCAACAGCATCATGTATCCACAGGCGGGGCTTCGGGGATGCTACAGCTGACTTCCTGTTAGGAGGCGGGGTGTGGGAGGAAGAGAGGAGTCACCCTGCTCGGAACTGGGCAGGGCTCATCTTCCTCCAGGCTCCTCGCCTTTCTCTTTGCCTCCTGCCTGCCGCGTCTGGAGTGGCCCTCACCTCTCCAGGCCCCTCTGTTCTAGGCCTCTGTGCTTAAGCCTGCTGAGCATGGACTGCAGCCTGGGACCTGTGAGCCAAAATAAAGCTCTCCTCCTCAAGCAGTGGCTGCCGGGGATTGTGTAAGTCCGTCCTGCCCATGGTTAGCGGCTGCAGCAAGGCCTCACGTCTTTCCAAATGCCCCCTCCTCCTCGCTGGGGAACCCATGGACAGCTGGGGATGTGCGTTTGCTTTTCTTATGAGAGAAAAGCACCAAGCAAAACCAGTACTCTTTTTTTTAAAGAGTGTGTGTGTGTGTGTATGTGTGTGTGCGTGCGCGCGCGCGCACAGTCTTGCTATGCAGCTTGGACTCGTAGTGATCCTCCTGATTTCTGCCTCCCTAGTTCTGGGATTACATTCTGGACTCCATCACCAGCTCAGCGCACCCGCGGTGGGGCCAGCACTGCATGTGGAGCCAGGGATCAAACCTTGACTCCTGTGCTCACCTAAGCAAGCGCTTAATCCACTGAGCTATCACCCTAGCCTTTCTCTTTTTTTTTTTTTTTTTTTTAACTCAATGAAGAATTCTGTATTTTGTCTGAAACAGCACAATAAAAACATCTCCAACAACACATAAACCTATGGATAAAACATAGACTACCTCTCATAGTTTTACTTTGCATGGTAGCGTGCTGGTAGATGGAAGAGAAAATACTGTTGAGCAGCAAAGAGAAAAGCGAGTTGGACAATGATCTAGTTCCCAGACATCAACCTCCAAAACCCAGGTAAATGTCAGCGGGAGCCACAAAGCAGTGTTGGAAGGGCGTCTGGGAAGCCGAGGCTTGTGCAGTTCACCTGCATTCCTGGCCACTCCATCCACAGCCTGACTCCCAGCCAGCGACCTTGGCCTTTGGGGTGGTGCTGAAAGGTACGTGACTGCCTACCCAGCACCAAATTTTCATCCAAACACATTATAACAGAAATGGCAAAGCTTTAGAAAACTATGCTGTATTTCAGGAGTATTTAGTAGATTTTAAGAAAGCTTAATCATGAATGCTTCCAAAACCAGCAAGCTCTTGCTGGGGAGAGAACAGGAAGAAGAGGAGCCCGAGGAGCCGAAGCCCGAAGAGCCCGTGCTCTGGCTGAAGCTGCCCGAGGTGCTCCCCGGAAGTCAGAGCTGTCTCCAGGAGCTATGTGTGGTTTGTGGCTTGGCTTCCTCTTTCGGAAAGTCCCTGTGCTTGGTCTCGTGCACTTAAATTTAATGTAATTTTTAAAGCAAGGAAGGGCTTGGGAAAGAATCTTCCTTTTTACTTTGTAAGCCCTGCGACCGATGTTTTATTTTTCTGAAATGAGAAAGTTGCTTGTGTAAGGACGCAATAGCATGATGTTTAAACAACAGAAATCGTCAGACCCAGGAGAGCTCCTTGACTTCCAACACAGCTGGATTTCTTTCCTTTAATTATTAGAGGGAGGGAAACAGCAGGGCATTGGGCAAAAAAGAAAGTAGATGATTACTGACTTGATCATCCAAAGATGGAAGGGTACGGGAAAAGTCAGGATTCTTAGGGAAAAAAGAAAAATAAAGTATAAAGGCACATAAGGAAGGGAGGAAACTGAAAAACAAAAATATTAAAGTTAAAATAGAAGGTTAAAATTCGTTGAAGTAGGAATGCAATGAAAAGTGAACTATTGCAAGAGAAAATAGACCTAAGATCAAGGAGATTTTAAAAAACGATGGGGCTGTGAGCATAATGGTGCCATGCACTTGTGTCCAGAAGGGTTTGAGCTTTGAGGATTTGATCTTCAGCGCTGTATATAAAACATGCCAACAAGGGCCAGCCAAACACCTGAGCAGATTAAAGCACTTGTAGGCCGGGTCAGCGGCTGGGCTTCATTCCCCCTGCCTGCCTTGCCAGCCCTGCCCCGGGTATTTGGGATTGGGCGTGGTGGCAGGCACCCATAATCCCAGCTCTTGGGAGGCTATAAACAGACCACTATGAGTCGGATCTGGTAGTGAGACCCTGAACAACCTGTAGACTCTTCCCTAAATAAACAAACCCCTACAAAATTTAACATAAAAATTTAAAAATGAACCCAGATCAGAAACAAAATTTTTAAGACTAGACTAGGAATATATATCATTGTAAAAGCAAGTAGAGGTGGTATTATTAGAGGAAATGCAAACAAAGGCAAAAGAAGGAAGGAAAGATTGGGACAGAACACTCAGTAAATAACTGAAATGGACAGCTATGGATGTATAGTAGCTTGGGGTAGTGCACTGTCTAGCATAGGAAAGGTCCTGGGTTTGATTCCCATGAAACACAGAGAGGGAGGGAGAGAGGGAGGGAGGGAGGGAGGGAGGCTGGCAAAAGGGGAAGGAAGAGGAGGGAGAAAAGAAAGAAAATTAAAATTGAAATGGGGAAATTAAAAACATCAAGATCATACATAGAAACCGTCTCTCAGTCATGCTGAGACACTGCTGATTGGAAGCAAAAGCTGAAGGGAGAGAAAGGTGGGAAGAAATGCAGCGCCCTGCTGACGCCAGCCAGCGTCCCCGTGAGATCTCCACTGGCGACTGCTCCGAGTACTTGCACGCTGCTTTCGGGCCAGGGCACACCCCAAGAAGTGGAGAAACCTGCTTTTGTGTGTATGCCACAGAGCACACGCACACAAACCCGAGAGGTGCAGGCCTGTCTGTCTCTCTGTGTGGCCTTCTGAGGCAATCAGGAGACAGCACACACCCAACGGGTCAGGCTGCTGGTGGCAAATAACAGACTTGGGCAGTGAAATTGTTTTCTTATACACAGAAAGAGTACAGTCTGTAATGATAAAAAGGATAACAAATATATAACCCAGGGCTTTCGGGTTAGCTCAGTGGTTTAAGTGCCTGCGCAGGCAATCCCAGTCAGGCCCAGGGGACAGTGCTTTGATCCCCACACCTACCCATAAGGCAGCCTGATCCAGCCAAAAAGAAAAAAAAAAAACACCCTTCTAGTTAATCCTACAGGGATGCTGAACCTCGCTCTCCTAACGCCCATTCTTCTGGTCTCCCCTAGCCTCCATCTCACCCAGCTCTGTGGAGGCTCAATTATCACTAAATATATAATCCGGTAACACCGTCCTTCAGTAAGCAAGCCTGAGGTACCGCCCAGAAATCATACAGGCTAGACTTCTACTGGACTGGCAGGCTGGTAGGTTTGTGGACACCAGCAAGCACACGCATGACACTAGGATGCCCATGGCCTCTCTAGTCCACAGGAATTTTTCAGCTGCATAATCTTACAGCACCACTGCTGTCTACCCTGCCATCCCTGGCTGAAATGTCACTGTGCAGAGTATATCCATAGTCAGGTCCTGGGTAGTTAAGAGATGGGAGGAGGCAAAGAGCACTACAAGGCCTCTCTCTCCTCTGTCCCTTGTCCCTGGCCGCTGGCAATCCTGCATCTCTGAGGAATCTATCAGAGGCAACCCAGTCAGAAAATAGCATCGTTAGGTATTTAAATGTACACGGAAAGCACATGGCGGATTCCACATGCTATGGTTTGTCCCCCTAATTGTCCCCCCAAGCCTCATGTAAATCATGGGACTGTCAAGCATACATGGCTCATGGGGCAGGGCCAGAGGACCAGGGTGGGGCCTGAAGGGCGGGACCAGAGAGGTACGAACCATTAAACTGATAGCAGGTGCCTCCCCTGCCAGCCCCCAGGCCTGGTGGCCTCTCTTGGAGGTATGGAGCAGATCATCCTGGATGGCAGCGCAGTGTCTTACATAGAGCTCTTGCTATGTAATTCAGGCTGCTTTGAACTATGAAACCTCCAGGGGCTGTGAGCTACATAAACCTTTTCTTCTCTAAGCTTGCATGTTCGGTATTTGTCCCAGCAACGAGAGAAGAGTGTGGAGGACGGCCTGAGCAGCTCTCCTTAAAAGAAAAGCAACTGTTTCCATTTTGACTGAGCCTGACCCTATTCCCTCTTATTGAAATGTAAAGAGCCTGCTAGGATCTCTCACTATCTTTCCAATTGGCCTTAAGCAGTGTGTAATGGTCTAGCTGAGGTGCTGATGGTAATTTTTGAAGATGTCGTGCGTGTTTCCCTGATAACAGGACAAAGAGCCAATGCTCCACGGTGTCAGCTGGGGTTGAGCCTCGGGATAGAGGCTATGACTTCATGGGGCGTGAAAGATTACACGTCAGAGTGAAACACCAGAACCCCAAAATATTAGATGCTATCTCAATAGCATAATGCAAATTACTCTTCTAAATATGGCGGAGGTGAATGCAGGCCTCCTACCTCGCCCAGCTCACAGCTCACCTTCCCACAACTCCCTTCAGAATTCACCTTCCCACAATTCCCTTCAGAACTCACCTTCCCAAAATTCCCTTTCGCAAGCCACTCCCCCTTCTCCAATGAATAAAGCCTGAGTGCAGCCCTGGGTTGCCCTCTTGGTTCCAGAAGCTGTTTTCATGGTTGGACCTAGGGCCCCTTGGCTCCCCATTAATTGTATAAATACATTTTGGTATCTTTATTATCACCGTGGGTTGTGCTGGGAGTGGTAGATTGGAATTAACTTGGTGGAATTCCAATAACGGGTTATTAG
>PVKN010013884.1:0-19602 GCA_004027915.1 Capromys pilorides | reverse complement strand
AACTGATGAACGGATAAAAAAGTTGTGGGTTTTTTATACAATGTAGTACTACTCTGTCATAAAGAAGGATAAGCTTGAGACATTTCTAGCTAACTGGATATACCTTGAGACATACTCTTAAGTGAAATAAACCAGACACACATGTGTAAATATCACACTGTTTCTCCTGTGAGATATTGAAAGTGTAAATAAAAGTGTATACCAAAGTATATAGTAGATATTGTGAAACAGGAAGAAAATGTTCAAATAGGAAGGGGAATGAGAGATGGCAGTGGGGGGGAAAGTAAGGAAGGGAAAAGAAAAAAAAATGATGAGAAAAGAAGAAAAAATGGAAACACAGCTTTTGTAAACAAGGGGGAGAAGGGGAGATTGAAGGGAGGGTAGGAGAGTGGGGGGAAAAAACAAGTTGTTCCATTAACAGGTACAAATTTCCTGCGATGGATGTGATCATTATGTATACCTAAAATGTACCAATGAACAAATTAAAAATAAAAATAAAGGGCTGGGGATATAGCTCAGCAGCACGGTGCTAGTATGGCAAGCACAAAGTCCTGAGTTTGAGTCTCAGTATCCCACACAAAAGAATCTCTTGACAAAAAAAATTTAAATCACAACAAAAGTGGGAAGAGCCACCAGAATGGCAGATGTTAAGGAAGTTCCAGGTAGGAAAAAAGTATATGAGGAGAGGCAAGGAATTGCAAATATACAGTAGATATTAAAAAAAAGGAAGAGAAACACATAAAACTATATAAAGGAGGCAAGACAGTAGATATAGAACATGCTCCCTTTTTGGAAAGAAAAAGAGCACCTCTACAGAAACTTTAGGTTCCTGAGGGTACAAAAGTGACATTTAGAGGTGCCACAGATGACTGAGGCTAAGTTGAAGAGGAAAGTGGTAGTGTCAGTTAACAGACCTTCCCACTGCAAATGAGAAGTAAAACCTAATGAATTGGTGATGGTGATGCTGGATTGTAGATGTGTTCAGTTTGAGTTACTAACAGAACATGCAGAGCTATTAGTGGAAAACTAGGACAAAAGGAGTTTAGAGACCAGCTTGTTATTGCAGCTTTAACACTAGGATGCAGTGGCCCTGCCTCCAGATCTCTGCTTTAATCCAGTCTCTGACTGATTGAGGAATTAAGGACTCCATGTCACCTAGCACAGCTTAAAACAATTCACACTGCCTGCAGAAAGATCTTAGAGTCCAAGAGCATTGAGGACATTAGAGCTTGGGGGCCATGGCACTGTCCCCCATGAATGCTGCTAGATACTCTCTTGGTTGCAATGGCCTTGTCCCACACTTGCTCACTCTGCTTCAGACTGGCTTTAATTCTGCCCTCAGTACAGCAATGGCTTGGAAGCTTTGTCTCTCTATCTGTGATGTGTATCATGTCTGAGATCCGGGAAAACTTATGGCCCTACACAACAAAGGAGAAGATCTTACCTCTCAAGCTTTTTGATCTAGATCTCCTTTTCTTATGATGACTAAGTGGAATACCATCTATAAAACAGAAACAACATTAAAAGAAAAATCTGTCTAAAATTCAATGCAGAAAACAGTCAAGTCTTCTTCTTCTTCTTCTTCTTTTTTTTTTGGTGGTACGAGGGATTGAACTCAGGACCTTGCATTTGCTAGGCAGGCGCTTAAACTGCTGAACTATCTCCCCAGCCCTTACAGAGAATAGTGGGAAAAAACCCTTTTTTTTTCTCTTTCTTGGATTCAGCCAGCTTCTACATGTTTCAAAGGTCAAACACTGACAAGCTCAAAAACACTCCACAGTGGTGCATTGGTAGTCATATGTTTATAACAATGACACATTGTCACAATCCCCTACACTTCCAAGTCTCCATATCCTACATCGTTAGATGGTCTATGACTGATTCTGTGCACTAGGCTGTGAAGAGAAGTGATCCACATCTGTCTAGGGTCATGCTACCCTCAAGGCACTGGACATTGTCTGATCTCACAGGTTAAGCAGGGTACGGTCTGGTTAGTATTTCATGGGAAAACTGATCTATGTCCTTTAGGAGGCCAAAACGTAGAGAAAGCTAGCTGCTATGGTGACAGGAAAAGTTTCACATTAAGCTTACAGAGCCATAAGACAGAATAGCCCGGACTTGTTACATCATTGCATCATTAGTGGACTTTGCAGTTAACCTGACATTATTTGTAATAGTCCTGCATCACATGAAGTCACTAAGATTTTAGGATGACTAGTATAGCATAACCTTGCCTATCCTGAATAATTAAAAATAAAAGTTGGGCATAGTTGCATACACCTATGGTTCCAGTACTCAGAGGTTGAGGCAGGAGGATTCATGAGTTTGAGGTCAGTTTGGGCTACACATGAGTTCAAGGTCAGCCTGAACTACAAACTGAGACCTCATCCCCAAAACAACAACAATAAAACAAAATTAAAAAGAAAAAGAAAAAGAAAAATGGAGGTACAGTCTCTATTACAGAGCTATAAACCAATCAATGGTCTGTCACTCCATTAAGGAACTTTTGTAATGGTAAAGCCAATCTAGAGCTACACATCATCCATGATTGAACACATAAGCACTGTAGTACTATAAACTATACTATTTAGATTCAATTTTAAGAGACACAAACTATGGAATCAAACTTATTTTTAGTATTTTATTTTGGGGGGTTGGTTTTCAGTGTTCTGAGTCAGGGTTTCACTACGTTGCCCACCCAGGCTGGCCTTGACCACCTGGATTCAAGATCCTCCTGTCTCAGCACCTTAAGCAGCTGTGACTACAGGCACATACTATTGTGCCTAGCTTTCAAAATTCTTTTTCAATAACAAGTACTATATCTAGTAAATTTTACATCAACAATAAGCTAACTCACCTTTAACACCACTTCACACAACATGAAACAAATTTAATCAGCAAGAAAAAGACAAAAAAAGGAAAGTATTAATTAGAAACCTATTTTATTGTCTAACTAGAAACTGACTTGAATCATTAAAAATCTAAAAACTTTCAGAGTATGTTAGCTAGTTTATAAGCTTGCTTATTACAAGTAATAGGCTGTTTTAACAGTAATAATAAAACAACTTTATTATTCTGCTGAACATAATCAAGTATCCTACTGTCTATTAATAAAGTAGATTTAGCAGATTAAGAACACTTACTGCCATTGATTAAATCAGCTTACCAAAGAAACCATTCCAGCAAGCAAAAGACAATCAAATTCTGATAAGCAAGACACTAAAACATGCAAAATGGATCCATTACTGTTATCATCTTGACAATCAGGCTCTTAAACAGAACATTTAATTATATATTTAGCCTCATGTAAGAATTTTTGTTGTTGTTCAGAGAATTTTTCTGAATGTTATTAGTCAATTTTTCTAGTTTACTCATTTCTATTTGCTTATTTTTCAGTGCCCCTACTCAAATTTTCTGGTTTGCTCATTTAATATTTATAAACTCAATGATGAGGTTACTATAAATTAAGCTTACCTTGGTATGGGTGGAAGAGCTCGTGGAGGACACTAGGGGAAAAAAGAGAAAACTGCTTGTTAAGTAAAAGCCAAGATCTAAAACATCTTACCTTCATGTGTCTCAAACACAAAATTCTTAAAAGTCTGTTTTTCAGACATGACAGAAAAATGCAATGGATCAAACATGTGCATTCAAATCTTTTGATAATCATATTAGTCAGTGAAACCTGGGAGATATTAACATAAATCATATGGATGAATTTAAATATATTCTGACATTTCTAAACATCATATACAATTCTTTCCTTCTATTTTTTTTTTGAAAAATTTAAAAATTCACCATTCCCCCCTACCCCTTTGTTTTTTGAGATGAAGTTTTTCTATGCAGTTCAGGCTGGCCTTTAACTCACTTTACAGCCCCGGCTAGCCATAAACTCCAAGAGAGACTTTTGTTTCAGCCTCCCTAATGCTGGGATTACAGGCATCTATAGGCTAGACCCTGATGTAAGCAGTAAGAACAGGGACAAAACTAGGGCCCTGGCTTTTATGGAACTTCTACTGGTTATGTATTAGAAAATGATGTTAGAAATAAGTTAAAAATAGGGCTGGGGAGATAGCTCAGTGGAATAAGTGTTTGCCTGGCAAGCACAAGGTACTGAGTTTGATCCCTGGTACCACACACACACACAAAGATACGTTAGAATACATACTTCTACATGAAATATATAGATGAAAAAGGAAAAGTGCTATTCTACTTAGGGAATAAATTTGTTTGAGATTTTATTTTAAAGCTGAGACCTGACTGAGAAACAAGACAGTTTCAGGCAGCAGGGAGCAAATACTCCAGGGAGGAGCAGGACTGCAGAGCTCCAGGTGACAGACTTCAGCACCGCTGCCAAGGTCAGGTGGTCAGCAGCCAAATCGATAAAGGTCTTGCAAGCCTAGAGAAGGAATCTGGATTTTTTTCTGTAAGTTAAACGGTAAGCTAACGGAGGTTTTATTGAATATGGTAACATGTTTTTTTAAAGCTCAAATGTATTTAAGTACATGCTGTTTTATTTGAATAGGAAAGTCATGTTTGAAGTTCAAACAATAGACTCTAAGCATAACTCTGGAATTTTTCAAAATGAAATACTACTAACAGGAATGCCTAGAAGCCAATTTAATACCCCAAGTATCTCATGCTGCTTTCAGATGACCATGATTTAAAGGGGCTGATACTTTGTCCCATTTACCAAGCCCCTGCTCAGATGAACACAAACGCTCCAAGATCATAGCACGACAGGTGTCAGTATTACTCAGCAGTCAAAATGACAACTAGAAGAGGGTGTCAGGTGCTCGCTCTTGTTCCAGGACACTACGACGCCCTGCCTACCCAACGATCTACTCCACCTAGCAGCGTTTCAAAAGTCCCACAACATGGACGTGTCACCCGTTGAGAAAGCCAGCCTACAAGCCCTTCGAAAACAAGACGCCTCAACCGAAAGCGAAAGTCCTAATCGCGCAAAACCCCGAATGCGCGCTCACCACCTGCGTCTTCCCCATGCCGCCAGCAGCCGCACCCCTCGCCCTGCCGAGCGCGCTCATGACCGCGTCATCTGCCTGCGCCGCGAAGCCCCGCCCCGGCCGCAGCGCGCCTGACAAGCTAGTCATCATCCTGCGCCGTACTACCTCAGCGCCCACGGCCTGCTGGGAAGCGGGTGGGGTCGTCCCGGCGCGGGGAGGGCCTTGCGGGAGGGGCGCTTCGGCGTGAGACCCGACGCGCCGGGACTCCGACGGGGTCGCTGCTGCACTCACGGTTTCCCTCATGGTTTCCTGGGTGGAGATTGTGAGCTGCTTGGCGGGGCCGGACGTTGGAGGAGACAGCGCTCTTCCAGGCGGCCAAGAGCGCTGGGCCCCGCGCGGGGGTGGCAAAACCCGGCAGAGTTGAGTCGGGAACGCGCCGGGCTGCTGGAGGACGCGTCGCCAGGGCAACGCGGACCCGGGCGCAGGCCTCCGGTTCCGGAGCAGAGACGCGGCTGCCGCCCGGGGTCTGCGCACGTGGCCTCGGCCTTCAGCCCCTGGCATCAGAGCCGGAAGTAGTTCGTACGTTTCCCCAGCTGCTCGCCCTCCCTGCCGCGCCTCGAAAATCACAGACACGACGTGAAATCAGTTCTGAGCTCACAGAAGCGTCACTAAAAACAGCTCACTTTTTTTCTTAGTTCAATTCAGGTGAAAACATATATATATATCTATATATAGACATATATAGATATATATATCTCACGTACTCGGCTTTATAGTTAAAGGGATGGGCAGGATGGAGGTGCGTTGTGGATGCAGAAAGTCAGAGGATACGATTATGGGTGGACACTGGGCTGGAGAGCGACGGAGTCCTCAGCTCCTGGGAGGAGGGAAAGGCAGAAAAGAACTCCAGCGGCAGGGCTGCCATCCTTAGGTCTCCAGGACCATTCCCTAATCTAGGCATACATATTGATGATGGCTTTTAGAAAAATTAGTGATTGCTGTGCCTCTGATCAGTCAGTTTTCCGCGCAGCTTGATTTGTAAGTGATGACTGCCGCTCTGTAGGCTTTGATGTTCGATGTGAAATGTGTGTATTAACCTTGTCGAGTTGGTCAAGTAAGTACTTTCTTGTAAAAAGAATTTACATGAAACATTTCATCACGTAAAATGCAGTTTTTGAACTTAAATATTGTATATTTTATTTAGGAGAAGTCTTTCTTCAGAATCGTACAAAGACCATAGGCAGTCTACGAAAGGTTCTCGTTGACTGAGCCTTGTGCCTATTCCTACCACTGTTTCATATAATGTATAGGATTTTTTTTTTTTTGCCTATGTAACCATGCAGTACATATACCATCTACAAATATGACCATACAGTTTCTTCAAATAAGGGTCATTGAATAAACCAGCACTTTACAAATAACACACATCATTATTAGGGTCAAATACTGCTGTTACCCCTGCCAAACCTCCAGCGTTAGGCGAGAGGCCTGATTAAGCCTCCATATCAGAGGAAATCCACGTTACAGGTACCCACTGTGGTTCCTCCTGAGCCCTCTCTATGGCAGACAACAGTTGGGCACATGCATCTTGCAAGTTGTCATTTACAATCACGTGGTCAAAAAACTGGCCAAACTGAGTCTCCATCTTTTGGGCCAATTCCTCCATCTCTTGTAGGTCTTCATCCTTTGGGAAAAATGAATAGCACAGACTTAATGAGACAAATAGAAATAACACACAATTAATTACACTGTTACATTTAGTTGAGCTGTTTATTAGAACACAAAGGTCAAATACATGTTCTCTATTCTAAACTACAAAATGTCATTTGTAGACAGATTATCCCCTTACTTTTCACATAGTTATTTCACCCATTGTCTACATACTTGAGGCTTTCAAACTACATACCCCTTAAAAATTTAAAAAAAAAAAAAATATCACTGGCTTACATAAGACTTAAATGAACGCTAATCTGATACAGATGACATCATTTTGCAATGCAAAATGGCCAGTGGTCACATGAGGATTTTATGGCCTAGCTCTATTGAATTATACCTAAATTACCCTGTGAGTTATGATAATTCTATTTACTTTATTTGCCTATTGCTTTTTCCTTGCTTGCTTTTTTTTTTTTTTCTTTTGTAGAACTGGGGATCAAACTCAGGACCTTGCACTTGCCAGGCAGGCACTTGTGTCCTCAACTATCTCCCTGGGCCCTTGCTTGCTTTTTTTGATATAGGGTCTCATTCTCATGTTCAGGCTGGTCTTGAACTCCGTATGTAGCCCAGGCCGGCCTCAGCCCTATTGTGAAATGTTCATTCAGAGCTTCACTTGTCACTAACGTGTTAATTTCAGTGCTGTTATTTTCTTTTTGTCCATGACAATTGAAACATCATAACTTGTTCTAAATATAGTTTTAAGTGCAAATACAAATGCAGGTGCTGAAATCCTGTGGCGTTACTCCTTTACAAGATGATTCTATACATGATTTGGAAATAGTTTTCTTGATTTATTTAGACTGCCACCGGGACTAGGGAGATAGCTCTGTGGCACAAGTGCCTGCCTGGCAAGTGTAAGGTCGTAAGTTCAAATCCCAGTCCTGCAAAAACAAATTGAAAAAATAGACTGCCACAAAAGTAAGAGCACAATTTTAAACGACATGAGAATTCAGAATACATCCATGGACTCCAGTACTCGAGATTCAGACTTTCATAGTCCTTGAAAATCATGAAGAAAAAAGGAAATATAAAGACCTATGCTTGCTTTGGCAGCATATATGCTACACTGAAAGTGGAATAATATGGAGATTAACAATGGCAGTCATCCCTATACAAGGACAAGTATTTGTAAAGCAATCTTATTTTTAATTTTAGTTTTGTAAGTTGAATTCAGGATGTGTTCAACACTACTAAACTGTACACTTAAAATGGTTATGAAAGTAGCTTTTATATTACATGTTTAACATCCCCTTCTTAAGACACACACACAAATAAGTAATTATAATAGCTTGATCTGGGTGAAGATGACCTGGAAAAGTTCACTGAGTTATATACACTTAAGATTTAAATACCTTTAGTGAATCATGTGGTATGGCTCAGAATGTCTAAAGTGGATTTAATGGGAGAAAATAATTACAAAAAATATCACCTATTCTAGAACAAGTTCACTGATTAATCCAACCTAGTTTGGCTTTTCAATTATGACCATCAATGTTAATAAACATTAGTGTAAGATGACTCATACTAAAGATGAAAAGTACTCATCAGAGCACTTTAACATATAATGTCCACACACCTGTAATCCCAGCACTTGGGTGGCTGAGGTGGAAGGATCTCTGCCAGTTTGAGGTCAGCCTGGATTACATAGTTCAAGGCTGGCCTAAACTATATAGGCAGGTTATATTTCAAGGAAAACAAGACAACTCCAAAAGCATCCCCCTAAAAAGTTATAGTTAAATAATCTGTTCAAATATAGAACTACATGTATTTTTTAAAGGTGGATGTGCTTGTATGCACTTAATTTCTGTTTAGTTTTGCAAATTGTGGCTTGAAATTTTTTTAAAGACCTCTGCTCCCCAAATAAAAAAACGCATCATAATGTTTATTAAACTTTATTTAAAAATCAATAATGTCCAGTGAAAAGGGTAAATCATAGGGGCTGGGGAGATAGCTCGGCAATTCAAGTGCAAGGACCTGAGTTTGATTCCTGGAACTCTGGACGCAACACACCGGCCCCAAACCTTCGAAACTTGGCGTGGTGGCCACGAGTGTAATCCCAGAGCTGGGGAGGCTGAGACAGGAGGATCACTATGAGTCTGAACTACATAGTGAGACCCTATGTCAAATTAATTACTTTCAAAAGAGTAAATCATAAAGACATTCATATATTTAAAATACATGCTTTAATGTAGAGATCCTGTGGGAAAAAGACTGTTTTAATCTTTTAAAATCTTTTATTTATTTGCTACAGGGTCTTGCTATACAACTTGGACTCTTAGTAATACTCCTGTCTCAGCTTCCCCAGTGCTGAGATTACAGGCATGGCCCACCACTCCTGAGACTCCAGGACCTGCATGGTACATCGTACTAGGGATCTAACCTGGGTCCTTGTGCTTGCCAGGCAGGCGCTTAGACAACTGAGCTATCTCCCCAGCCCAAGACTGTGTTTTTAAAAAGATTTTATGGCAGGCCCTTGAGGAAGAAGGTCTGAGAAGGGTGAGGATGACAAACCCCAGGTTCTGCGCCAGCCTCCCTGGGCTTCCTGGCCTTGCTGTTACTGAAAACAGTGTGGTGACTTGAACTTGATCTACCTGGAACTTCATGTCCACAAAGTAGTCAGTAATAATCTTGGCATTTTTCCGGGATTGTTTCATACAACTCAAGTTAGATGGCTTTATAAATATGACGTAGGGCTTCAGTTCACTGGTTCGAGCCACTTGAATATCCTACATAGAAAAGTTCAGTACATATTTACAAACAAGTCTTAAATTCCTTTAGACAGTAATGAATGTTCTCAAAATTTCCAACACCTTGAAATTGGCAATTATTTTTAGCTATATAGTATTGTGCATTTACTCAATTCTAAAAAGTTTTCTAATAAGAAATGGGTTTCTAGCTTAATCAAAATTAAGCTCAAGTCTTTGCTCTTCTTTCTAGTTATAGCCAACTATTGAAATATTAGTTGCTGGTTAAGTTCTTCCTTACTAATGAAGGATCTGACATGACAAACACAGAAACCCAGGATGGATAATTTTTCCCTCTCTTCTATCGCCTTTTGCTGCCCCTTCATATCGAGCCTACAGCCAGGTTGGCACTGACCACTGGCTTTGACGCAATGAAGAAAAAGCCTCTCTTCCTATAGCGCACACAGTATATTTTTAAATGATGAAACAAAATATGAGGAGGCTGTGCCGTGCCGGCCCTGCCTCCTAGAGTGCTAAGCCTGCCAGAGTCCAGGCAGGCGTGGTGGCACAGGCCTGTATTCCCAGTGCTGGGAAGGCTGAAAACAGGAGGATCACTGTAAGTTCAAGCTATGTAGTAAGCCCCTGTACCAAATAAAGAAAAGAAAGAAGAAAGAAAGAAAGAAAAAAAGTGAAAAGATGAAGGTGGCTCAGAAAATAGTTCAGCCTGTTTGGTAAGCTTGAGTCCTGAGTTCAATCCCTGATACTGGGGGAAAAAAAAAGAAAGAGAAAGAGAGAAAGAAAGAAAGAAAGAGAAAGAAAGAGAAAGGAAGAAAAGAGAAAGAAAGAAAGAGAAAGAAAGAAGAAAGAAAAAGAAAGAAAGAAAGAAAGAAAGAAAGAAAGAAAAGAAAGAAAAAGAAAATACGAGGGTAGGCAAGCTAGGTCTCACTTGGCACGCTCTGGACTTTTCCTTGACTTGCTCATCCCTGCTGGGTCCCACACAGGGGAGGCTACAGGGAAGCCTCAGCACAGGTGTGACAGAACAGGAAGCTTACCTTCTGTGTGATCCCACTTCCTAGTCTTCCCTGAGAAGCTACTTGTATGCCTTTTTGATCAAGGTCAAGTCAAGAAAGATCTTACTTTTCCTTTATGGCCACCCACTCTGCATTTTTTTGTGTCTGAAAATCAGGCTTCTGCCCCAGTTGAAAACAGTGTCAGCAACTGATGCTCCAAGAGTCAACCTGACTCATAAAGAGAGGCCATTCTTTTTTTAAATTTATTCATTTGGTACAGGGTCTCACTATGCAGCTCGGACTTGTAGTGATCCTCCTGTCTCAGCCTCCCGAGTGCAGGGATTTCAGGTGTGCACCACCACGCCCAGTTTCGGTGGCCGGCACTGTGCAGGGGCTGGCCCAGCATGCTGTACCAGTGATTGAACTAGGTCCTTGCACTTGCCAGGCAGGCGCTTAGACCACTGAGCTTTTGCCCCAGCCCGAAACCATCTTATTCTTAAAAGGCTAACAGATAAAATGCTTCAGCCCTGACCTACAACATGTGCACAACACATTCAGGACTTTGGGGACAGATGGAAAATATTTCACCGCAGACGCACCTGAGGCTCTAAGTCCAGGACACAGATCTTGCCCTCATCAAGAACCGTGCGCACAGCATCCACGCTGGTGCCGTACAGGTGGCCTTTGTGCTCCCCACACTCCAGCATTCTGCCAGGACAGGACAAAGGACAGACAAAAACTGCTTCTGCAGGTGAGTACTGGTAGTAATATGAAGTTCAGTGCCAGGAGGAGTGAATGTAAATATGTATGTTTTTCTAGAAATGAGTTATATTCAGCAGGAGAAAAAAAAATATTGGAGTTCTGTTCCTTTCTAAACCTAGTGAGTTGCTGTGTTAGATCATCAATGTACATTTCCTTGCTTAGCTCTTCAGAAATGAGATAAATTTCCTCAGGAGCTTCAGACAATGCATGAAAATAATCAGTCGAACAGCCAGTAGCAAGAATTATCTTTTGAATCTTACCTGTGGCTATATATGAGGCTTTCAAATGTTTCCTTTGACACGTAATGATACTCACGTCCATTCATCTCATAACTCTTTGGGGAACGAGTGGTATCTATTAAAAAAGGGAATGAAAGATTTTAAAATCTTCAAAACGTTTTTCTCTGTTTCCAGTTTATATTCATATAAAGTGTCCAATACAAACAAAGGAATGCATGATCAGATAATGCTAGGCCCCAAAAGAAAATCCAAAATTGGTGGTGAGAAAGTACAAATGTTCAAAAAAATATATATCAGTTAATCTATCAACTTCCCTTGAAAGTTTGTGGTGTGGAAAAGAACCTATTAGGTTGCCCCTTAAGGAACACCTGCTGTTACTCAAAAACTGGTGCTTGTGGATTATGTGTGAGCCCCAGGAAGCCTGCGTGCTCCAAGACAGAACACCAGGGCTATCTTTCAATACATTTCCGGGCATCTCACTGCTCCCCCACACTCTTAGGTAGGTGAAATGTCATTGTCCACATTCTTCTGATGGATAAGCAACTGAAGCTTTTAGAGAATGACAGATTTGTTTATGTTCATCAGACAATGAAAACCTGCAGATGAAGCTAGACCTCAGATGTTCTGCCTCTTGCTAGACTGGCTTTTCTACTACTCCCGATTGTCTCAGATGTAAAGTGAAGAAAGCTCATGACCTGCAGCCATGAGCTTTATTATTATTATTATTATTATTATTAATTTTAATGAGAAAGAAGTAGCAATGAGACAGTTTCAAAGCATGTTAGTAGAACAACCACACTAATTAATACAATGCATATTGTTGTCTTCATAGTACTTATTCAGAGTATAAGATGCAGACATGATATCTTGTCTAAACAATATTAGCACAAATCTTTCTTCTCATTGAACTAAGAGAAAGCTGTATATCTGTTCTGTTTTGAATATGCATATATATATTTTTTTCACTACAAAATGGTCGTTCTAATTTTCTGTAGGACTTTGAACATGAATGAACATTGAACTTTGTCAAAAGCCTTTTCTACATCAATGGAGACAATCCTGTGATTTTTGGCTTTTGGCTCTACTGATATAGTGCATTGTATTTATAGATTTGCATATATTAAACCATCCTTTCACCCCTGGGATAAAGCCTACCTGGTCATATAATCTTCTTGATGATTTGCTGTATTCTATTGGTGAGGATTTTATTAAGGATTTTTGCATCTATATTCATGAGAGAAATTGGCCTGTAGTTCTCTTTTTTCGTTGCATCTCTCTCTGGTTTTGGTATCAGTGTAATACTTGCCTCTAGGAATGATTTTGGGAGGATTGTTTCCCTTTGAATTTCATTGAAGAGTTTGAGGAGTATTGAGATTACGTCTTCTGCAAATTTTTTATAGAATTCAGTGGTGAATCCATCAAGACCTGGACTTTTCTTTGTTGGTAGGCTTTTTATTACATTTTGTATTTGATTGGCTGCTATTGGGTTATTGAGAGTTCTTACTTCTTCTTGATTCAGTTTTGTTAGTTTGTACCTTCCTAGTCCATAGGTCATGCTTAAGTATATGCAAGAAAACAAATCATCCCATGCATATTATCTGACCACAGTGCAATGAAACGAAATAAATGACAAAAGAAACCACAAAAAACCCAGAAATATATGGAAATTAAACAACACCCTTCTCAGCAATCAGTGGATTACAGATGAAACTAAACAAGAAATTAAACAATATCTACAATTCAATGAAAATTCAAATACAACCTATCAGAGTTTATGAGATACAATGAAAGCAGTTCTTAGAGGGAAATTTATAGCTCTGAACTCACACATTAAGAAGACAACGGGAACAAATAAATACTCTAATACTGCACCTAGATCGTCTAGAAAAGAAAGAGCAAGCCAAACCCAAAGCCTAAAGATGGGAAGAAATTATAAAGATTAGCAGAAATTAATTCATTTGAGACAAATAAAACAATACAAACAATTAATGAATCAAAAAGATGGTTCTTGAAAAGATTAAATAAAATTGATAAGCCCCTAGCTAACCTCATCAAAAAGAGGAAAGAAAAAATTCAAATTCAAACAATAAGAAATGAAAAGGGTGAAATTATCACAGACCCAGTGGGGATTCAGAAGATCATTAACAGCTACTTTGAGAATCTTTACTTTGGCAGAATTGAAGACACAGATGAAATGGACAGATTCCTAGAAAGGCACAAGTTACCAAAACTGAATCTATAAGAACTCTCAATAACTCAATAACAGCTAATGAAGTATGAAATATAATAAAAGACCTACTAACAAAGAAAAGTCCAGGTCCTGATGGATTCACTGCTGAACTATACAAGAAATTTACAGAAGATATAATCCCAGTACTCCTCAAACTCTTCAATGAAATTGAAAAGGAAATGATCCTCCCAAAATCATTCCTGGAGGCAAATATTATACTGATACAAAAACCAGAGAAAGATGCAACTAAAAAAAGAGAACTACAAGCCAATCTCTCTCAGGAACATAGATGCAAAGATCCTCAATTAAATCCTAGCAAATAGAATACAGCAAATCATTAAGAAGATTATACATCATGACCAGGTAGCATTCATCCCAGGAATGCAAGGATAGTTCAGCATGTGCAAATCTATAAATGTAATACACTCTATCAACAGAGCCAAATCCAAAAACCACATGATCATCTCAATTGATGCAGAAAAGGCTTTTGACAAAGTTCAACACTCATTCATGTTCAAAGTCCTACAGAAAATTGGGATGGATGGCCTCTACCTCAATCGGATAAAAGCTATCTACAACCATCCAACAGCTCACATAATTCTAAATGGAGAAAAACTGAAGTCTTTTACTCTCAGATCTGGTACAGGACAAGGATGTCCTCTATCATCACTCCTATTCAATATAGTTCTGGAATCATTAGCTAGAGCCATTAGGCAAGAGAGAGAAATAAAAGGAATAAGAATAGGTAAGGAAGAAACAAAACTATCATTATTTGCACATGACATGATAGTCTACTTGGAAGACCCAAAATCTCCACCAAGAAGCTACTAGAATTATTCCACAAATTCAGTAGGATAGCAGTATACAAAGTCAACACGCAAAAGTCCATAGCATTCCTCTACAGAGATAAACATGCTGAGAAATTAGAGAAACAATACCTTTTACAATGGCACTGAAAGAAAATGAAGTACTTAGAAATTAATCTAAAGAAGTAAAAGATCTAATCAATGAAAACTACAGTACTCTGAAAAAAGAGATCCTAGAGGATTTCAGAAAATGGAAAGATATTCCCTGCTCCTGGATAGGAAGAACCAACACTGTGAAGATGGCCATACTCCCCGAATTATTATACAGATTTAATGCAATACCTGTCAAAATACCATCAACATACCTCACAGACCTGGAGAAATCATTCTTAAAATTTATTTGGAACCAGAAAAGACTTAGAATAGCAAAGACACTCCTGGGCAATAAAGATAAGGCAGAAGGCACTACAATTCCTGACCTGAAGTTATACTGCAAAGCTACTGTGATAAAATCATCATGGTATTGGCAAAAAAAACAGACCAGAGGATCAGTGGAATAGATTAGAAGATGTAGAAACAAATACAAACACACTCAGCCGCCTTATTTTTGACAAAGGGGCCAAACATGTTTACTGGAAAGATAGTCTCTTTAACAATTGGTTCTGGAAAAACTGGATCTGTATGTGCTCAAAACTGAAACTTGACCCAGGTCTATCACCATGCACTAAACTAAGGTCAAAATGGGTTAAAGATATAAATATTAAACGCAAAATCTCCTGGAAGAAAAAGTAGGAGGAAATCTTGAAGACATTGGGGTAGGCAAACAGTTCATTGATAAAAATCAAAATGCTCATGTAACACTTGAAAGAATTAACAACTGGAGGGCCAGGGAGATAGCTCAGTAGAATAAGCACTTGCCTGGCAAGTGCAAGGTCCTGAGTTCAATCCCTGGTACTGCAAAGAAAAAAGATAAAAGAATTAATAACTGGGACCTCCTCTTGTTGAGAAGTTTTTGCACATCAAAAGAAATTACCAACAAAGTGAAAAGATACTCACAAATTTTGAAAAAATTTTAACTAGTGAGTATTCAGACAGAGGTTTTCTATCTAGAATTTATAAATAACTAAAACAATATTAGGGTCCCAAAATTCAAAGATCCAACCCAGAAATGAGAATCTGAGATGAACACACACTTCTCAGAGGAAATACTAGGAGCTAATAAATACATGAAAAAATGCTCCACATCACTAGCCCTCTGTGAAATGAAAATTAAAACAACACTTAGATACCATCTCACCCCAGAAATAATGACTATCATAAAGAAATCAACAACAAATGTTAGAGTGGCTGTGGGGAAAAAGGAGCACTTCTCCACTGCTGGTGGGAATGCAGACTAGTGCAACCATTATGGAAATCAGTGTGGAGTCTCCTTAAAAAAACTAGGATTGGAAATCCCATTCAATCCAGCTATCTCCCTACTGGGAATTTGCCCAAAAGAACTGAAAACATCATATCATAGTGATGTTTGTGCACTTATGTTTATAGCAGCACGATTTGTGATAGCCAAATCTTGGAAATAACCAAAATGCCCATCACCCGAAGAATGATTGAAAAATATATGCTTTTAATACAATGATATATTACTCAGCTATAAAGAATGATAATCTCAAAGCCTTTGTATATAAGTGGATGCATCTTGAACATCAACTCATAAGTGAAATAAACCAGACCTACATGTGTAAATATCATGTAGTCTCCCTAGTGTAAGAACTCAAAAGAAGAAATAAAAATGGAAGGGTATAACACAACAAAATGGAAAACATGAACTTAAGGATTAAACAATGATGAGACAGCAAGCAGAAAAGTTAGGAAACATGGCAGGGGCAAAACCATGCACATATATACACAGGATGATTTAGACAATGGTCCTAAGAATCTCCAACAGGTTTTTGAAACTAGCAGCTAATTGGTAGAATTCTCACCCTGACTAAGTTTATCTGCTGATATTTGTGAAGTAAGCAACTACACTGAAGATAGCAACGTGTAATACTAAAACATGCTTGGAATGTCTATCATTCTGGTCTTTTAGATGTGTGCCACTTCTAACGTCACGTTAATTATTGCTATACTCTCTCAAGTAAATATTCATTTTTTTTAAAAAAAAAAAAAGGTAATAAGAAACAAGGAGAAAATGCCATAGGTTTGACCTGCTATAATTTCTTTTTGGCTGGCTGAGACTGCCGTAAGGGCAGGTCTCATGCTCCATGTGGGGGTGGGGATCAAACCGCAGTCACCAAGGCCTGAGAGAGTTTGCTGAGTCATGTGCTTTAACCAACTAAGCTACCTGGCAAGCTCCTGATCTGATATAATTTTTGCATATGGTTAGATATCTAAATTTCTATGTAAAAATGTGTAATTGTTTTCTTTTTATCACATTCTATAGGGATTTATTAGAATATCAATGATTGATGGAGAATACTGGTTCCATGTTAAGTCTAAGGCATTTGATACTTAGAAAGACAGTGATGTTAAGCTCAAGTGCCTATGTTATAGGGTAATAATATCATTAAGATTCTCTTCCAGAGGGTTAACAACTTAAGTTTACAGATCAAAAACTTAGAGAAAAGGGCTACGAAGATAGCCCATATTTTGGCCCTAGCCCCTCTAGGTCAGTGAGGACTCAGGACATAAGAGAACCTATACTATAACATCCTATAATTCAGTGGTGTCCCAAGTTTTCTGTTCAAGGAGATTATGGGGCCACAGAGGAAAGGGATTGATGATGTATAGTGGACCTAAGGAGAGTCACCTAGAGAGAAAACATTCTCTCTGGCTTTCACAAAGAGCAAATTGGTCAAGCAATGGCTGTGACTCATTGAGTTGGCTGACACTGACAAAAGTTCTACAAAGTGCTGTACATGGTTTCAGGGTAAATACTGAAGGGCTTTGACTGACCTTGTCAGATATGAAAGTTATATTTTTTGTTACTTTAACTTGTTCTTAACCATCTAGCAGAAAAGTTTAACCACAAGGCATAAAAAAGTAAAGCCAGATTAACATGCTGTGCTGTAAAAGGCTCAAGTCAACAGCTTCCGACATTGCCAGTTCTGCTGATAACCCACTACTATTATAGAATATTGCTCTATGTATACAACTACTTTCTCTTAGTTCAATGAGAAGAAAGATTTGTACTAGTAGTGTGAATCATGTCTACACCTTATACTCTGAACTACTCTGAAGACAACAGTATGCATTGTATTAATTATTGTGGCTGTCCTACTAATTTGTTTTGAAACTGTCTCATTGTTATTTCTTTCTCATTAAAATTAATAAAGTTTAAAAAAAGAAAACCATGTATGGTAAAATCATATTAAAACTTAAGTTATGTATGCAAATGTTAACATTTTTAGAAAAAAATAAAGCCTAAGCTGAGTCAAGAGCCAAGCCCAGTGTTAGGGAGATCTTAAGTGCTGAATAAACATTGGCTTATTGCTGGATATTAGGGATCCTGGATGGTCGTCTGTATGATGGTTAGAAGTGGAGGAAACATAGATTTATTTATTTATTTATTTATTTATTTATTTATTTATTTAGTGGTACTGGGGATTGAACTCAGGACCCTGTGCTTGCCAGGTAAGCATTTATTCTACTGAGCTATCTCCCTGGCTTGAGAGTCACATTTAAAAGGCCTTGCTGACCACACACCAGAAATCATTTCTCTTTATTAAAATAAACATGGTTTGAATACTTCAGGTCATACCTTATGTCTACACTTTTATAATGAAGACGGCCTAGCTCAGCAAGAGCAACCCTTTGGAGGAGCAATTTTTCTTATCCACTAAAAGAGAAATGTGAAACATACGTGGCACAGCACTTTGAAAACGGCCGGGGTTAAATTCAATAAGTTGTCTTCTCAGTTCATTGACTCCAACACCAGAAGGCCCTATGTGCAAAAGTCATGTCCAGAAGTCATTAGATGCGGATTAATATGAGGTACAACTATGGTATTTGTTCTGTTGCAGAAACTTGAACCCATGTTTTAGGGAAATTATGGAGCAACCCCATAAAACTCTTTGAAACTTTCCTGCTGGCCTGGGGAGTAAACCACTCTGCTTGACTGTTGGGAAATGAGGTAAGGATCACAGGACCTGACAGCCAGCACTCTGATACAATGCCAGCTGTGCAGAGAACCTGCTGGTCTTCATTCTGATGATCCAAGGCACCCTGCATCTCTGTTCCAAATGAAGCTGCTAGTGAATCCCAACCAGACTTTGACCTTGGTGACTGTGGAACCTGTGACTTTCAGAATTCACGGCCCTGTTTCTGACAGGGGGTGGAGGCAGCACTTGCTCTCTCACCTGCAGGCAGAGCTGGCCTTATGTGCAGCCCGTGGGCTGTACATAGGAAGTTCCAGGCACGTCCGTGCTGGCCTGCTCCACCTGCAGTCCTGTGTGAGTCCTAAGCAAAGGACACGTGCTTGCGCTCTGTGCCAGGCCCTGCCAACAATGCAGCCAGTCCTACCTCGGGCACACTGTCCTTGCTCTCAGGGCTGCCCTGCTCACTGTGAGTGAGGGGCTGGAAGCAACAGACAAGTTTCCACTGCTGTCAGAACAACTTTGTGGACGGACATCATGGCCACAAAAGCAGGTCATTCAGCTTAACATTTGCCTGGATTTTTAGCAGTAAAGATACAATACAAAAAATGTAAACTTTGTGCTAAAGGATAGGCTATTTAGAGTCTCATTATGCAATTCAGACCGGCCTTGAACCCACTATGTACCCCAGCTGGCCTCAAACTTGTAGTGACCCTCCTGCCTCAGCCTCTCAAGGACAGGGATCATAAGTATGTGCCACTAAGCCTTGTTTCTAAGGAAATGACTGTAAGGATTTCTTTTTCTGACGTGAATTAATGACCCCATCTTGAGGTTATAGCACCTACGCTTACAGAACAAATTCTAAATGGGCAAAACCAAAACCTCCACTGTAATCTTTTTCTCACATTTATACACACCATGGAGCCAACCTCCCAGTTTCACATTCAGTTATAGGTTAAAATATTTTTAAAGCTTGCTACAATAAATTACTGATAAATACATAAGTGAAATGGGCTTTTTAAAAAGATGTGGATAAGGAGGTCCCTAAAGAATTCCATTTGTATTGCTACTCTGGTGCAGGACCTTGGTTTAGGTTGAAC